>PVJS01005909.1:0-50209 GCA_004027185.1 Glis glis
CCTCGGGTTGAAATTATTAAAAAAAATTGTGTCTGTATTGAACACGTGCAGACATTTTATTCTTGCCATTATTCCCTACACAATAGAGCACAGTGGATATTTGCATATTATTTGCAGTATATTAGGTATTAGAAGAGATGGTTTAAAATATACAGGAGGATGTGCATAGGTTATATGCAAATTCGACACCATTTTATATAAGGGACTTGGGCTTCTGAGAACTCTGATATTCTATTGATCCTTTTTCTTGGAGAACTCTGACTAGTACAAGTTTATTCAGAACATTAAATATATGAGGTATTCTTTTTGGAAAACACATACGTTTTTGGCTCAGTGTATGGCATCAATATTCTGTTCAAACTCTTATTTTCATTATTAAAAATCTAATGTTTTTAATATGACTTTCAGATAAGACTGCCTGATTATTTTTCTTCTGTGGGATATCCCACGCAACAGAGTTCAGTCATTTTGTGTGACAAAAATAACATAATCATATTCTCAGGTATAATAACTGCAAAAATTGCTTTGAAAGTAGGATATATATTATAATATTTTGAGTTGTAGACTAATTGTAGACACTGGCTTTACATCAGGAAACACATTTTTAAAAACTTACACATAAAAGTGAATCAAAATAGCTCTATGTTTAGATGAAAGTTTCATTCTATTAAAATTATAAATGGTGTGTTAAAAATAACATCTTTTTATACATAAAAGATTAATATCAGATAAATATTGGGATTTCAGATGTTAAATTCTTTCTTTTTTGTTTGTTTTTTTTTTTTGCAATGTATTGGGGGTCTTTATTTTTCTGTCCTCAGTTTTTATTTATTTCAGGCCTAGAAACATTTCACAAATCCCATCAGCATGTAGACAATTGGTTTTGATTAAATCTGTTGAACCACTGAATTGCCCACAAAAAGTTTGCAGCAGGCACACTGTCAAAAGATAAGTCCCTTTCAGGGGCACTTGGAGGAGAGGGGCTACTTACTAACTGCAGAGTCATAGGAGGTGGAATTGTGCTCGCCTCTCATGAAGGGGTACGGCGACAGGTAGGCATGTGTGCAGTTCTTGGATGGTGGCTGATTGGCTAGGATGAAGAGCAAAAAATGGTCTCTGTTACTGAGAAGGTCAATGATGATTCATTCCTAATGGAACAGAAATACGGGAACCAGGGCCCCACAGGCAAAATAAAACTGCTGCTCCATCAACAAATTCAAAGAGTTGTTACACAAGGAACAAAACTCTCACTGAAAATCACAGGGAACCTGGAAGGTGGATTCATCTAGAACATCTAGCTACACGATATAATTTAATGGGAAAAACGCAAATACTCTTTGTCAAAATTGAAGGCACTACCTTTCATTTATTTTTACATGTTCTCCAATACCAAATGTAATGCCCAGCACACAGTAGGTCTTCAAAAATACTGTTTTAAAAATCCAACAAGCTGGTTTAACTTTGATTAGTTCTGATTAATAGAAAATTCCTTCTATATCCATTCTATTTTTAGAGAAAAGATGGGAATGACAGTTAGCCAAGTTAAGGATTCAAATCAACTTTAGGATTTGAGGAAGCCACAGCAGGACTTTTATGTTGTTTGAGAACTTAAAAATTCCATTATCTACACTGTCGGGGGAGCAAAATATTTTTCCTTTCACTAAGTTTCTGGCAAAAATCTTTCCCTTGCACAATCTGACTTACTCCATTTTACCAAAGTCTAAACAATTTCCATTGGCAAGCAACATGGTTATTCTCCAGCCCAGAGTGTACTGTAAGAAAGTCAACTGGGCTTTCCTCTCAAAATGCCATTTCATCACGACTTACTTCTTTTTATATATGACAATTTGCCATCGGCTTGCTAAATCCTATGACCTTACATTCTTATTACATATTCCATAACCTTGATTACTGTGTAAATACATACTTTGATTTTTCACAGGAATATTTGATGAGAAGTCTAATAATGTCAACCCTCAATAAGGGTTGGCTATAAGACAGTTTTTTCATTGTTGGAGACAATAAACTAAATGCTAGCTATTGTCATTGAATTGGTTTTCAAAGATTAATACAATATAAGAAATACAGTTGAAAGAATGTACCATAGCCTCAAAAAGTTACCTGACTTCAAAAGGGAACTTGAAAGTTTCTGTATGAGAATGCAAACATCAAAAGTAAGCCATTTCCTGATATTGCCTAAAACTTGGGTAAACACCAAATGAAAAGGCTTTCATCTGCCACTGCTGGTAATTAAGTTTCATTATTTTTTTAAAAAGGCTTTTTTTTAACTTTGAAGCTATGAATATAAAATAATACCTCTATTTCTGGATTTTTACATTTGAGATTTCAAGAGTTTATAGCCAAAAACAGAACATTGATTTGCACCATAGAAATAATAGGCACTTGAAAAGAAAACAATATAGATAATATCTGTTTTGTTTGTTAGAGTTAGTATATTTTAAATGTGAGCAGGGAAACGGCAGACACTTCAATTTTGCCATAAATATTCATACTCCTATTTTATGGTAGAAGATAACAATAATTGTTCCTACAGACATTTCTACTGAAAAGGAATCTCTTCATGACCCTTTGAAGTTATCTTATTGAGATTTTACAATTAAGAATTCGATTCTCCTATCAATAAAAAGTGGTTTAGTTTTGTTTCAGAGACAAGGAAGAAAATACAGCTAAGTTGGACTTACTATACCAGAACTTCCATATGTTGGAGTCGTTCTCTTCCACGATCCCGCTAAACCAACATCTCCAGAAAAATCCTTCATGGTGGAAAGTGACATTCTCTATCTGAATAGAAAACAAACGAAGGGACTTGTTGACTTGTTATCAACCCAGAAAATACAATCAAAATGACCGCATCCTTAAAGACGCCCTCTAGCCCCCCAAAAGATGATCGATATCTTCCTAGAGATCTCTTCTACAGAGAAATAGATGCCCCACTGCTATTCTTGTGACTTCAAGAGGATATATAAGGCTATCCTCCTCACTAGCAAGTGCAGGGATATTTTGAAGAAGAAACGCACATTCTGTTCACCTGAACACCGTCCCACTTCAGTTGCGAGGAGCCAATAATCCGATCCAAAAGCCACCAAAAACAGTAAAACCCCCAAGGCTCCAAAGAGGGCCCCGAAGAAGATGGCAATATTTAGTCTCATTTTAAATCCACTGGTTTTCTTTTAAATAAAAAAAAAGAAACTGTAAAATGGTAGACACTTCACTTCTCAGTGATTAAAAAAAAAATCTTAAAAAAAATGAGATCTTTGAGTCGGCGAGATCTTGAGAAGCCTGTCCTAGCTATGTTTTGGTAGCTTCTCACTTACACCCAGCCGATGAATTTGTATTCCCTTTGCTCTCTCCTGGAGGGGCTCCAGCCCAGCAGCTGAGAATGGCAGGCTATTTTAAGACACTGATTGAGGAGCTGTCTCTCTCCCATGGGGATCAAAAAATAGCTGACCTTCCCTTGACTATAGAAGAGTATCAGGAGCTGGCTCCGGCTATCGTTACTGCTGTTGGTGAATCCATAGAAGTGGAAAGAAGATGGACCGGCTATGAAGACATTGACAGTATCGGCCCTAAGTCTTAAGTGTTTGAATAAGCTCTTCTTATTCTAGAATGAACATCATAACCGCAAAGACACTTAAGACCCCCTTTGAAGATCTGTAGATCACAGCTATAAAGAACCACGAGTACAACTTCTCTGGAACACCACTGAAGTTGTGATTCATCTCTTAATTCCTAGTGGACATTTTGGGGGTGGAAAATAATTTGGGGGTTCAGGTTTATAACTTAGACATTCAGATTTGACTTTAAAAGATCAGGAATAGAGACGATAGGCAGGTGTTGAAAGTTTTAAAAGTACATTTCTGCAGCATCCACATGATATAAAAATAACACTTTTTCTATGGTAACTCATAGAACTTATTCAAGTTATTCCAAAGAACCATCCCATAAGTGAACTGATGAAAAAAGTGTCAAAAATATATTGCTTTATAGATTAAGATAAAAAGATCAAGTCTACCCTTTCCTTTTTCTTAATTTTTAACATCTAATTTCCTCAAAATATGAGTCATACTAGATGCCCATACAGAACATCCAATGGTAATGAATCTCTATTTTTTTCAAGTTGTATCTCTTTATGATTCATTTGTTTGTTTAGTTTTCATGTTTGAATATGCCAGAGTGTTCTTTTTAAATTATTTGTGTGCTATTTATAACCTTGTACTATCCCTTTGGCTATTACTTTATTGTTTTTTGACAATAACATAGACCACTTAATCTTCTTAGGAGGTATCTGAACTCTACCAGCTTTCTCCACTCCTTCTTTTGTTTGGTGAGGAATAAATCCTTCTGATGGATTTGGTGAGATCAAAAAGATCCTTAGTAAATATGAAGGGCCCTGGCTGGCTCAGTTATATTCAACTGGAGGTTCAAAAGACATGAATAGAATCCTAGCCATAGAGTCATTAACTGTGAGGGTTAAACTAACCTGAAAGCTCATCTGAGCTGATCCTTCATCTAATGCTCAAATCTCTATCCCTAAGACTCCTCAAACCATCCAACAATGACATTTCTAGCCTGCACCATGTATGAACATCAATAGT
Source organism: Glis glis (assembly GCA_004027185.1). Taxonomy (NCBI): domain Eukaryota; kingdom Metazoa; phylum Chordata; class Mammalia; order Rodentia; family Gliridae; genus Glis; species Glis glis. Next base: position 4,617 of record PVJS01005909.1, read on the forward strand.
GACCATAGAACTCTGCCATACTTTCTGCCAAAATTTGTATCCTATGAGTTTGCAAATATCCAGCCTAATCCGCTGAGAGTACACAGCACAAGTTGAAATCCTCTCTCATTGACCAGAACTTTATGATATTCTGTAATCATCTCATGCCTTCTCAAAACATAGTTCCTACCCCACCCCTAAATATGGTCTTTTTTCTAAGCTAAATATTCTGATCCTTTAAGCATCCCTTAGATTGACACGAGTCCAAATCTCTCTGTTCTAGTTCATTCCTACAATTTTCAAGTCCTCGACTGAAGTGAGACACAGTGAAATAGTCTGGATAGAGTTGTTTTGAATGCAACTGGCAGCTACTGTTTCTAGAAGCCATGAGAGGCCACGACAGAAGAACATAGGCAGGGAATCCACCTGCATGAGTCCCCCCTCGGGCTGCCTCATCATCAGGAGTTGGATTGCAGGTACTGCTTCAATGACAACCACAACATGAAAATGTAAGTTTTGCCAGATGTGGTGGTTCACATCAGTAATCCTAGCACTTGGGAGGCTGAGGCTGGAGGATCACAGGTTTGAGGCCAAGAGCACAGGGTAACTTAGTGAAATCTTGCTTCAAAATTAAAAAAAAATAGTTAACTGGTCAGCAATGTGTTATTCTTAGTTGTAGAAAAATTTAAGGTGACATATTTATTGAACCGGTTTTAAATCCTATCTAATGATAATTGGGTGATTCTATAAATTTATAATTAGTTACACACATTTCACATAATTATGGTAGTATTGATGTTGTTAATACCATTTGAAATGGCTGAACAGCACTTTAGTTGCCATAAAGTGATTTCCTATGCCTTATGTTATTAGAAATTGATGACAACCCCGGAAATGATCAAGGAAAATCATCTGGCTTCTAATCAGGAGTTCTCCATATTGCTAATAAGTAAGGGTTATGAAAGACAAAGAGCACGGCAAACTCTCCCAGCAGGCAAAGTTTCTAACACACTGAGCCAGTCTTCTCCAGCTGGGCTTTGGAAGGGTCAGACCAATCCCACAAAGCAGACGTACAAATTCCCCTGTTATGTTTACCTCATCGGCCATAAGAACATGGGACAGACCATTCTCTCAGAAGTGTGTGGTTTTATATTTAAAAGTAGTTGCTGATTAAAATACTGATTCTGGTGATCTCTCAAAAAAATAAAATAAAATAGGGCTAGGGCGTAGCTCAGAAGTAGAGTGACCCCTGGGTTCAATCCCTAGTAGTGAAGAGAGAGACAGACAGAGAGAGAGAGAGAGTGAGAGAGAGAGAGAGAGAGAGAGAGAGAGAGATTGTTTTAGTACTTATAGACCCCAAAGGCTGCACAATATGCCTAAAGGCCACAACACACACACAAGGAGGTCAGTGAACACAGGCAAACTGGAGACATACCTGTGGGCTAACTCCTTTGTTGGGTCTAGGGCCTTATCCAAACAGATTTCTTTCAGGGAGTCTAACTGGTGGGTTTAAAACAAGCAGACACTGAATCCAGGTCACAGTGTGTCTGACGGGCACAATTCCTGGGCATATATCTGAATGGTTCTTTTAAAGAAGGGTAGAGAAAGTGGGAAGCCTAACTTGCTAGGCAGGAGAGATGCCTCTAAATTCTTTGGCCACCAGCTTGAGACATTTGTGCATGGTATAGAATTGGAAACTGGATCAAGAGCAACTGAGGCCTGTTTCTGGCCATGAGAAAGTGAAACTGTGTGTGTGTGGGGGGGGTACTGGGGATTGAACCCAGAGACATTCTACCTCCAAGCTACACCCCCAGCCTATTTTATTTTTATCTTGAAACAGGGTCTCGCTAGGTTGATGGGAGTCTCACTACTTTGCTGAGCTATCATGGAACCTGCAATCTTCCTGTCTCAGTCTCCCAAGTACTGGGATGACAAGTGTGCGCCACCACACCTGGCTGAAACATATATTTTAAAATGGGTGTCAAAGCAACATAAAATCATGAGTACTCTCTGTAAGAGTCTAAAACATTATGCCAACACCTTTTTAATTTGCATGCTTAACTACAGCCTCCCAAAGATGCCCAATCCTAAATATAACTATATATTCTGTAAATATATTACCTGACATAGAACTATCCTGGTTTGTATAGGCGGGCCCAGTCTAGTCACATGAATCCTTAAAGGAAAGGCAGAGAACCATTCCTGGCTTAGTGATCAAAGAAAAAAAAATGTAACCATAGAAAACAGGTCAAGAAGTTGCTATTTGAACACGGAAGAAGCACAAGCCAAGGAATGCGGACAGCCCCTAGAAGCTGGAAGAGGAAGGAAAACAGATTCTCCCCTAGTACTTTCAGGGAAAGTCAGCACTTGATTTGAGCTCAGCACTTGATTTGAGCTCAGTTAGATCCCTGAGGGATTTCAGACCTCCAGAACTGTGGGATAGCATGTTTGTGTTGTACATGTCATCCTCCCTCCTGGGCCACCAGCAGGTCCCCTCATCTCTGCCTGCTCTGCCCACCTGTTAATAGAAGGTGTTTCGCTTCCATCCACCTCATTTATGCACTCAACAAATGTTTACCAGCATTTTACTGTGTACCATGTGTTCTCTGTGTTAACAGCAACACTCTGAAAGGAGACCCTTAGACAACCTATACCATGTTTTCATACCTGTCTAAATATACTCTCCTTCTTCTACACATTTTTTTTTATTGGTACTGGGGATTGAACTCAGGGCCTTATGCGTGCTAGGCAAGTGCTCTATCACTGAGCTATGTCCCCTGCCTTTTTCATTTTCTATATTGTGACAGGGTGGCCTCACAAAGTTGCCCAGGCTGGCCTCAAACTTGTGACCCTACTATAGAGAGTGCTTTTCTCTTTACTTTGATATCTGGGATGCCCAGAGGCATAGGTACAATGGGTGGTGTCCAGCTTTGGGCTCTGAATTTATGGATTTCTTTCCTCAGTGCCTGGTCTCTCACACATTTTTAACCTGCTATTTTGTATATATTGATGTAAGCTATTTCAAATACTTTTGAAAACAAGATAAAGACTAAACAATGAAGCAAACCAACAGAGACAATTGGTGAAATCAGGTGTTACACAGACTCCCAAAGTCTGGATTATCATTCTGTTTTTGCTTACCAATGCATCCCTGATACCTTATACAATACTGTAGGTAGTTGCTCAGTAAACACGTTATCAGTCTTATTGCTTTGAATAGAATTGGTTTGCACACTGCCATCTGCTGGTCACAGGTAAAATTTGCATGCTATAGTATGCTATGATCAGTTGTAGGGATTTTTATGTATCAAAAATATTGTAGTTAGTGGAGCAGGGTAGTACAGGCCTGTCATCCCAGTTACTTGGGAAGTTGAGACAGGAAGATAGAAAGCTTGAGGCCAGTCTGGGAAAATTAGGGAGATCATATCTTAAAATAAAAAAAATGAAAATGGCTGGGAACGTATAGCCCCATGGTACAGCACCCCTGATTTCAATCCCCAGTGCCCACCTCCAATTGTAGAGCAAAGACTTGCTATTTTCTCAGTCTATGATGTGGAACATCCTTAACTAAGATGTTTAGTACCAAAGTTCAAGGCCCTGAGGAGTAGCTTATATCAAACATAACTGTATCAAGAGCCACAGGCTCATTCTTTTCATTAATTTTGGCAGTTTCCTCTTCATTAAGAGTTACTTATATAAGTAGCTCACATGGGGGGAGAGTTATATTACCAAAATATCTTTCACTTTTCAAAAGTGTTCTCTGCCTAGCTGTGCGTTCTATTTCATAAAGAGCACTACTAGTGTACTCAAGAGTGTTAACGCTTGAAAGAATTCATTGGAACATTCTCTTTTGCAAAGTGTGAGAATGGTATTAAGTGACACGGCAGTACCTAAGTCCAAATGCATCCATCAATTGTTGCTAACCCACTGAACACCTGAAAAGGCCATGAAGAACCTACCAATCATTTCCACAAAGTTTGATTCTTCAACATTTGGGAGAATGTTTTATTGTGGCAAATAAGAAAGATGGACCAAAGAAGAAGAGGAAAACTATGTCTTTTCCCCAAGGAACACTCAGATGGAAAAATTTCCTTAGGAAAGCGGCAACACCCACAGAAGAAAGACGCAAGCAAAAGTGTGGCCGTTCTGTTTACAACCACAGGTGATGCGTAGAAGAAGGCATGTTTCATTTTTTCAAACCTTGTACATATAATGGTAAAATTCTATAGGTAACGTGGTGTTTCAGTCAGCATTTTCATTGCTGTGACCCAGTAAGCCTGACCACACACAACTCAGAAAAAGATTTACTAGTTCACAGTTTTGGAGATTTCAGGGGTTCAGTCCATACAAGGCCTGGTTTATGGGTGGAGCTCAGGGTATGACCACAGAGGCAGAAAGAAGGAGGGAGCAAGTCATTTGCTCTCACATCATGGAGGCCAGAAAAAAGAGAGAGAGCAGTGCAGAGGCCATATATGATCCCCATGGCCACATCCCCAGGGACCCCTCCTCAGCAAACAAGCCCCGCCTCCAATATGGCTGCCTATTTTGGGTGAGGGTTAGAAGGACATTCTAAATCTGGACCATTACATGTATTTTTTGTCCTTTGCCTTATTTTAGAGTTTTCTTTACCTTTGGTTTTCTGCATTTTGAACATGCTATGCCTCCGTTTAGATTTTTTGGTATTCTGCTTGCTGTTCTCTGAGCTACATAAACCTGTGATTTTCTGTCTGTCATTGAATTTGGAAAATGTTATGCCACTACTACTTCAAATAATGGTTCTGGGCCGGGCGTGGTGGCGCACGCTTGTAATCCCAGTACTTTGGGAGGCGGAGACCGGAGGATCCGGGTTCGCGGCCAGCCTCAGCTCGCACACGTTCTCTCTCTCTCCCTGTCTCTCCCTGTCTCTCTGTCTCTCTGTCTCTCTCTCTCTCTCTCCTTAGTGAGGCCCTCCGTAACTTCGTGAGACCCGGTCTCAAAATAAAGTATAAAAAATAGGGCCGGGGGCATAGCGCAGAGGTAGAATGCCCCTGCGTTCAATCCCCGGTACCGAAAAAAAAAAATAATGGTTCTGTCGTTTTCTCCTGCTGTTCTAATATGCTCATCTTCCTGCTCTTGAAACTGTCCCACCACTCATCAATGTTCCATTCTTTTAATTTTTTTTTTCTTTTTGGCTTTCAGTTTGTGAATTTTCTATTGATTCATCTTAAAGCTCATTGATTCTTTCCTGGGTTAAGTCCAACCTACTGGTGAATCCATCAAAAGCAATCCATGCCTCTGTTACAGTGTTCTTGATTTTTAGCACTTCCTTTCCATTCTTTCTTAGAGTTTCCATCTCTCTGCTTACATAATCTCTCTATTCTTTCATATAATCTACTACTGCTATCTCTGAATCTGGCTTGAACGTTGGGCTCTTCAGACTGTTTCCTCTTGCCTTTTAACACACACTGTAATTTTTTGTTGAAGACATGATATAGTGAGTAATAGAATCTCGGGTAACTAGGTTTTTGGTGAAAGGTTGCGCATTACTCTGGCCAGTAGCTACACTGGGTTTAATATTTTCCTAGTTGGAGGTGTCAGGATTTCAGTTTCTCTAGCCCTCTTGTTTTTTTCTCCTGTTGTTTGTGTTTCCCTAGAGAAGGGTCTGTGTCTTGCATCTTCCTCAGTTGTTAGTCACTTTTACTACACTGCAGCCTCGTTGACAGTTTCATAGGATGTTGGGAGGCAAAATGCTCTATAGTTAAATTTCAGTATTTTAATAGTTGAACTCCCTGGGTTGTGCCCTTTAGCAGAAATCTTAGCTTTTTTTTTCTCCCTTTATGTGAGACAGAAGGATTAGAGGAGGCATAAGTTGTTGAGTTTCCCTCTTCCCAGATCAGGTAAGATTCGGGTATAGTGTTTTCTCTTGGGGAGTAAGCCTTTGTTATGAAGAATGCTCTGGGTATATTTCAAAATGATCAATTTTTTTTCTGGCTGTATTTTAAAATTACTTTTCTCCTCCTTCTGCTGGAAACATGCAAAGATGTTTCTCAGATCTTCATGGTAAGAACCTATGGAGCATCCAGCAGTGAAACTCATCAATGTGTGGTGTTATCCCTAAGACTGAGCCCCCATGTGATGGTCTCCATGCTGCAGTTGCTGCTTGTTGAAGTCCCTCACATGAACAACTCTGGGTCCAAAATTATTTTTAATATCGGGGTCGGCTGAGGAGGAGCCAGGCAATTCTCCTGTCCTCCTGCAACCAGTGCCTTTCTTTTATTTAAAGTTTAAACAAAGCATTATAAAAAAATGATTAAATGGCAAAGTAGTCACGAGTTAAGTTTAGGGTTACAAGTTAAGTTTAGGGAAAGGCAATATGGAGCTAAGTTTAGGGAGTGGCAAGGTGAACACTCCAGGGAGAATAGGACCTTATCAAAGTCCACCTTTTGGTCCCATCCAGTCCAAGGAAGCTTGTCTCCTTGTGGACAATTTCCACTTAGCATGTACTGTGTACACATCGTTACACTGGTCCAAAATGGTGACCTCTTCGAGTGGACTAAGATGGCTCCCAACACCCCCAGGGAATTTAGCTTTCATGTTAGTTCACACTCAGCCTCCTGTAATTCATCATAATTACCACTGAAGCTTGTCTACCAGTTGCTAGTCCCAACAGCTTCGGCTCCCAGTAAGTTGATCTTGACTGCAATTCTCTATATTACTCACTCTTCAAGTTTCCAGGTGGTGGCTTGCCTTGTGCCTTCAATTCTGACAGACTTATTAAAATTTATTGGTTTTCAGTCTGCCTATACAAATATTTTTCTTGTTGCAAGAACGAGGATGGCAATTTCCAAGCTCCTTACATATTGGAGCAGAAAACAGAAGTCCTCTACATGTTTAATATAAATGGAATCATACAGCAGGTATTCCTTTTCATAACTATGCTGAGAGTCATCTATATAGGGATTCATAGTTCATGATTTTTATTGCTAAGCACTAATTAATTGTATGGATATACCACATTTGTTTCTCAATTCACCTATAGATGGATATTTAAGTCATTTCCAACTTAGGAATACTAAAGTTTGTGTGGACACTTGTATATGTACAAAACCTTGTTTATATATGGGGTCTCATATCTCTTTGGTAAATATATCAGAGTGTAATAATTACTGGGTCATATGTTTGTTTAATTTTGTAAAAAATCTCTAATCTCTTTTCCAAAGTGGTTATGCAATTACACATTCCCATCAGCATTATTGTTTGATATCCTCCCAACTCTTGGCACAATTTTATGTGTGTGGTACAGGGGGTTGAACATAGGAACATTCTACCTCCGAGCTGCACTCCCAGCCCTATTTTATTTATTTATTTATTTTGAAACCGGGTCTTACAGAGTTCCGGAGGCTGGCCTCGAACCTGCAATCCTCCTCTCTCAGCCTCCCAAGTACTGGGTTTACAGGCATGCACCACTGTGCCTGGCTTGGTACAATCTTTTAATATTTAACCAATAAGATGACAACTGTCAATGTGGTATGCTATAAATAAGAATGGCTATTTTAATAATAGTCTCCCAGTTCCTGATCCTGTTGTATTTATTTATTCATTTATTTATTTTTTGCGGTACTGGGGATTGAACCCAGGGTCATTCTACCTCCGAGCTCCACCCCCAGCCCTAGTTTTTACTCTTTATGATGAAACAGGGTCTCACTAAGTTGCGGAGGGACTCACTAAGTAGCTGAGGCTGGCCGTGAACCCGGATCCTCCGGTCTCAGCCTCCCAAGTACTGAGATTACAAGCGAACCCGGATCCTCCGGTCTCAGCTTCCCAAGTACTGGGATTACAAGCGCGCGCCACCGTGCCCGGCTCGGTTCTATCTATTTTAAACAAGCAAACCGAACCTTGAAGAGCCACATTAACTTACTCCTGGTCTGTCACAGCCAACCAGGGCCCAGAGTCTTGGCTCTTCAAGCCAGAGGGCGGAGTCCTCCACCTAGGACAGGAATCATCACCATTCCCTCCCGCCTTGCGATGACAGGCACGGCAAAGTCTCTACCTGGAGGAAACAAAGAGCATCATCTTTATCATCAGCACATTAGCTTGCGCTTAGCACCCTGATGGCGTGCCTTCTAACACCCGGCCGGGAACCCATTCGCTGGTCAGGTGGAGCTAGACTGTGCAGTTCTCCGCGGTCCCTGCTCTGCGCAGGCGCACGAGGCCGCTTCCGCTCGGGGCGGGGCCAGCGCGTGGGGGCGTGACAGGAACGTAGGGGCGTGATGGAGCGTAGGGGCGTGGCCGGAGCGTGGGCGTGGCCGGCGCGTGAGGGGGCGTGACAGGAACGTCGGGGCGTGGCCGGCGCGTGGGGCGTGGCCGGCGTGTAGGGGCGGAGCCCACGCTTGTGGGCGGTGCCGGGCGGCGGAGGCGGCGGGGCCGGCGGGCCCCTCGAGCTGGTGCTTGCTCGCATGGAGCCGGAGGGTCTCCGCGGCCCGGGGTCCGCCCCCGATCTGACCTCAGAGGCCCCGGGTCCCCCGCAGGGACCGAGGGCCGGGGCGCCGGCGGTGGCTGCGGGCCCCGGAGCGATGCAAACCCGCCACTTCCTGCTCTGTCTCTACCTGGTGGGCTTCTTGGTGAGTGCGCGGGGCCGAGTAGGAGCGAATGCCGCTGAGTTAGGTGACAGCTCAGCCGTGTTATGCACAACTGTTATTAATGCAGATGTAGCCAGAGGTGGGAAGACTCCTGAGACTCTGGGGAAAATGGTTTCCGGTTGGGAGAGGAGGGGAACAAGATTAGGCATTTGCCAAAAAGCTGTGGTACTTACCTGTACCTCCAGGTTTTCATTTATTTGAGAGAGAAGACTAAGATGACCGTCCCCTTACACCCATGTTGCTTTGGATGCTAAGATGGTGCTAAGATTTATGATTTCAACCCCTTCTTTCCTCTAGGTACCTACCTGTTCGGTTTCATCAGCTTTTAGCACGTGATAATTCATTTTTATTAAAATAGTCCACCAACCAAGAAACACAGGGGTTCCTACCCCGAAAAAGGTCCCAGAACTTTTGAATATATTCATCAGTTTTCATTGAGAGATACTGATGTTCCTTAAAAGGTCCCTTCTGGCCTGTCTTATAAATTGTTACAAGCATATGACCAATTGTCAAATGCAATGTACCCGCAAAAATGGTGGTTTGAAAGAAGCTATGGATTCAGGAGAAAGGAGTTGCCTTTTACAGGAAGGGAGAAGACAGTTTTAGAACAGAGCTTCCTAAAGGGGGAGCCAGCAGCCAGTCTCCTTGGGGAATGATAATATTTCTCAGACTCACAAACTGCCAAAATAATACCAATCATCAGTTATTGAGTGTGGGTCTATATTTTCATACTTAACCTCCCTTTGGTCTCACTGTTGACATAAATATTTCTCTTCTATCTGTTATTCAGAGTAACCATTTTATTATTGACATGTGGTACTGGGAATTTGGGGGGAAAATGAAAAACCTTATTGGACAATTGAGCTTCCTCTTCTGAAAGATCTGGAATGCTTAATAGTGGTTGATGCATTATGAATCTTCTAAGAAACATCATTAGGCTGGTGAGACAGGACAGTAAAATCCAAAAGAAATGGGACTCAGCCCTTGAAAGAAAGTTTAAGTAATCTGAAAATAGAAATAATAAGCCATAGCTCTGGAAGTGTACATTTCTGAGCTATTTAAGAATACTGAGTATTAGATATATAGCTGTCTAAAACATGTAATCACTAAATTGTATGTGGAAGTTCATGTTTGTCTAATTATGTGAATGCACAACTACTAGCCTGGAAAGGAGGCAAAATATTAACTCTGGGCCTAAAGCAAATATGTTCTGTGTATTCTTTTCTTTCAATTTAACCAGGTTTATCGGTAAAGGAATTCAAGCTTCTTATAAAAACTACATGTGCAGTATATTGTTCTTCCCTTAAACCAGTTACCGCAGGTAAACAAGTGAAGTGATCATTTAAAGGAAAAATTAATCATCTTCCTAAGAACTCAAAATACCCAGCAAAAGGATCCATCTTTAGCCCCAGAGCTCAAGAAAGGAGATATGTCCAAATCTCTATTTTCTGTCAGACCTTTCTCAGTCATTATGTCACTTAATGCTCTTCATAGTTCTACCAAGCAGGTGTATTAGACCCCTTCTTTACAGATGACAGCACTGGAGCTCAGTAACATGAATTAATTTCCCAAGGGCACACAGTTTAAGTGATAAAGCAAGAGTTGAGAACTATCTCTCTGACCCCAAAGCCCATGCCCTTTCTAAGACTTAGCTGCAGAACATTGGTTTTCCCCCGTATACCAAGCCTCTCCCTCCTTCCTGCTTTCCCGAAACTTTCTTCTCAGATGACACCGTCTGAGGCAATAAACTATAGTTTCTAGCACATTAATTGCCTCTCTAACTGCAGAAGAAAATTCTTAACTTTTAATCAAGTGCTGCTTCCCCAGTAAATATGAATTATTCCTCCCTCCTCTCCTGCTTCCTCATCCACAGAACATTTTGGGTTTTTTAGTTTGCTTGTTGTTCTGGTTTTATATGAGAAAATTCTGTTACACATTCTCCTTGAATGTTAAGGATCAATTATAAAGAAGCTAAAGTTTAAATTGAGCCTAGGTCAGGGTAATCCAGACATTTCTATGTGGCAACCGTGTGGCACATTTTATTTGGATTTCTTCCTAACTTTAACTTGATTAGCATGGCATACTCTGGAATACAATTATGATTTATTCTATGCTCAAAAGTTTTGATATTGGTTTTATTTTTCAAATCGGTTTATAATTTTAGGATCAACACTAAAAGCTCTTCAGCTTCAGTTACTAACCTGAGTCAGTAAATGTTTTCTTAGGATTTGTTTGGTGTCAGCATGCTTGTCCCTTTATTGAGCCTGCATGTCAAGTCCCTTGGAGCAAGTCCTACAGTTGCAGGAATTGTAGGTGAGTGATTAATATTGCTCATTTGCAGAGCACTAAATATGAAATCCCCTAAACTAAGTACCTGGGAAAAAAAACTCAGTCTTACATCCAAATATTATCCAAAGGCAAATGGAAAATGAGATCAAATGAATTTCCAGAATATTATAAAATACTACCCGGGAGCAAATGGAATTCATCTTTTCTTAAACTACACCCATATTCTGAAAGGTTTTGAGGTTGAGTGTTAACCCACACCCCATACCACCAGTGATGTAACCACTGAGCCCCTCCAAGGAGCTAAATGTGTATGTTAAAGGGGAGGCACAAATTCCTGCCTACAGGAGCATGCAAGCTTATGTGAGAGACCAGAGAAACTTTTATCCATAGAAGTCATACCTTGTGGGAATGGGTGTGGGTGAGCCTTAGCAAATCAGTTGCAACCTTCCTGCACCATCATCAGACTTCTCTGCCTGTGCAGCATAAAATTCCACCCAGAAAACATTGATTGATGAAAAAGGCAGAAATTAGTAGGGTTGAAGACTATGCTAATTAATAGGAAATCCTTAAGACTAATAACCCTCAATCATTCACAAGCCAATCGGGACGGTTTCATACATAACCTTTGTTAACTCCTGGTCCATGCCACGATTGGAATTTCCTTCCAGAAACATATTTGGAATTATACTGGACCACCCAGCTGCACAAAAATTTTAGGAAATGTGAAAGGGACATGTTTAGATGATAATGGAGATAAAAGAACTCTGTAATACTTTGTAAGTTCTTTATAAAATGAAAGCATTTCATGAGACTATAAAATGTAGGAAACCCACATCAATATTAAAATTTTAGGACTCAGTATAATTTTTCTGGGATTCACATTTCTACCCCCCTGAGTACACTCTGTGGAAGTTTATAACTTAGAGCTACAAAGTTCTCACACAGTAGAAGAAGGATTATTTTCTAGGGTCCCTAAAGTCAGCCCCTACCTTTATTCTCTCTTCTGCTTACCCTCAGTTTTATTTTGAAACCCTTTTCCTCAAAATCATGTTATACTTTGCCAACTAAGAAAAAGACGTGTGGCAATCTCCTTTACTAAAAATAGTCTTTTAGCCCTTATGCATTTCTGTTAATTTCTATGTCATTGTTACCATATTAATTTATTTCTGTGATAGGTCAAGCTGAGTTTACTAACATTACTGACTTTTTTTCTTCTTTTCTTTTTGGGTAGGCTCCTCCTATGGCATTTTGCAACTCTTTTCTAGCACATTGGTGGTAAGTTATCTTTCATCTGGTAGCACGTCTCTAGAACATATTCCTGTGCCTCTGAGGGTCCTCCAGCATGGCTGTCATGAATCGAGGGCTTGTGCAGATGGGTGGACTCTACAGGGTTGTCAGAGCAAGTAGGTTCGTTTAGTTGTCAAGCTCGTTTTGTGTCTCAAAGGCTGAGATGGCTTGTTCTAGGAGAGACACGCTGAGTCAGTGGTAGATCTGAGATGAGATTACAACATGTTCTTCCCACGATTCCCACAATTCCCTGATAATTTTTTCTACTGAAGAAAAGAGTAAATAAAAATTATTACTAATTGTATTGTTGCAGTTAATTGGCAATAATCAGCTCCATTTAGATTCTAGGATTCTGAAGTTGTGCACATTGAACTGAAAGCCTTATGACTCACAAGGCTTGAGTGAATAGACAGAATCCATCTGCAGTGGTGGATGGTACATCTACCATATGGAGTAGAAAGATCCAGAGGCGATCTTGAGGCGATCTTGTCACTCTGCTCCTGACCACTCCGTTGTTTGCAATCCAGAGACTTCCCCTTCTCTCTGTCTTGAGTAGTCTGCTGTGGCTTCTTTGGTCTTGAGACCTCAGGGTCTAGTAGTCCAGGCAGTTTGATAGAAGAGTCAATTTAATCTCATAGGTTGATCATCTGTGACTGGTCTAAATAGCTGGCCTGGTGGTCTCACATTTAGTGAACACAGTATAGATTTCCTGTACCTATGTTTCCCAGGAGTTGCTTCCTTGTAGAATACATACATGCACCTATATATATTTTAAAAATTCAGTTGGATTTCATAATGAATCCTTAAATAAGTAAGTAGCCATTCCCTGACTTACTTTTGAAGTGTTTCCTATGTTAAATTTGCATAACAATCGTAGTTTTATTCTCCCTTAAACTTTATAACAACCTTGCAAAGTAGCTTGGTATCTCCCGTTTCTATAGGAGGAAATTAAGACTCACAGAGTTTGAAGAACTTAATTCAGTCACCTAATCTCAGTATCTAGATTCTAAGCCCATGTTATTTTATTCTCTAAAAGTCACCTGCCATTGCTTTAATGATGTAAGAAGTAACATAGATGACTGGAGTTACCTGAGTGTACAGGAGAGTGCACTTGCTTGTCAGTCAGAATGTCACATCTTATACTCTTGTGAGAGAAGAATTTGGGCTGTAGCTTAGTAAATACCTTCTCTGCTTTATTTGGAAATTCACTCCAAAATGCTTGATGTGTGTATATATTCCAGCCTGAGGCCACAGTACATGTTAGTCATTTAGGTGTCTCCCCTGCCCCTGCTTGGACTCTGGACTTAGAGATAAAGACCAGTTGTGATCTGTTGATTTTTGTCACCAGCACTTATTGGAGCCCATGGCACATGATTCGCATTTCACAAATATGAATTTTTATTGCCAACTATGACCTACCCACTGTTCCAAATTGATCTTTTATATTCATGCTTACAAAACACATTTCATCTATCTTGTAGTTGGAATTTAATGAAAACCTTTCTTAAAAATGCTCCAGATAGAGAAATGCCTTTTATAAGTACATATTTAAAATTTCCTTTTTAACCAATCCTTTTATAAGTACATATTTAAATATTGTAAGGTTTGGCTTTTTTTTGTGTGGTACTGGGATTGAACCCAGGGGCATTCTACCTCCGGGCTACACCCCCAGCCCTATTTTTTTACTCTTTATTTTGAAACAGGGTCTCACTAAGTTGTGGAGGGCCTCACTAAGTAGCTGAGGCTGGCTGTGAACCTGGATCCTCTGATCTCAGCCTCCCAAGTACTGAGATTATATTGTAAGTTTTATAAAAATGCTTTTTAATTTTTTTTTGTACTGGGGATTAAACTCAGAGGCACAGGGGCATTCTACCTCTGAGCTACACCCCCAGACCTATTTTATTGTTATTTTGAAACAGAGTCTCGCTAGGTTGCTGAGAGTCTCACTATTTGCTGAGGCTGTCCTCCAACCTGCGATCCTCCTGTCTCAGCCTCCCAAGTACTAGGATGATAGGCGTGTGCCACCACACCCAGCTGCTTTTTAATTTTAAGGACAAATCTTTATTAAGAAAGGTGTACTCTGAGATTCGGTTAATGTTCTTTGGTGTATGTACTTTAATAATGACTATCACTTATTAAGTAAGTATGATACAGACCCTGTTCTGAGCACTTTATTTACTCTTTGTAATCACCAACCTTGTAGGGTTAGTCTTAAATGATTCATTTTATATTAAATATATAGTAAGTGTTGAAGGTAGAAATTAATATCTGAGGCAGAAATTATTTCTGTTCTATAGATAAAGAAACTGAGGCTTAGAGAAATTAACTTATCTGTCTGAGATCATAGCTTGGGAATGATAAAAGAGTTCAGAGTTGAACCGAACCCAGGTAGCCTGGCCCTGGGCCCAGCGTGTAACTGCCAGATTATACCACTGCCCTGTAAATCCTAGGAGATCAGTGGCCCCAGACTTACATCAGCACAGTGTGGGGGAATCTCTGACATCCATTCGAATGAAAATTGGGGGAAAGGACTGCCGACATTTGTAGAAGGATGGTGCCACTTTAGAGGATGTACCTGCAGAATATTTTATAGAGGAATTTTATGGCAGTTTATATTCCAATAGAATGAGATCTTTGGGGTCCCTAAGACAAAGATGAATGCATCAATAAGAATGGGGAAAGGGCATGAGCAGGTGTGGTTGGCTTGGCGAAGGAAGCGAAGCCGGGTGAAGTTCCGTGACTAATTGGAGAGGGATAGGAAAGGTTTGTCGCCTCCCTGAGGAGTGGGGGAAGGGGACGCAGTCTCAGTCACCTCCCAGCCGGGACTAATGGAGGGGACATTGCTCACCAACGAGGGGGTCATTCAGGAGTCACATGGCACCAGCCACCCTGTCCTTGACCCCCCCCAGACAATGCTCCAGTGCTACCATAGTGTATAGCAAGGTTTGAGGTCATTTCATTTTCTTCAAACAAAGGCTCACCTTGAACCACAACCTGTGAAATGGGGAGGCACCCTGGTTGAATGGGGTGTACTGGTCAGGCTGACGTCCATCTGCAACTAACCAAGCACTTTCCAAAGCTGGAGAGGGGATGTGAAGGTCACAGCCCCGGGCTGTTGCGGTGTCTGAGTTGTCATCGAAGGCCCAGGCCCCTGCCATGTCCTGCTCTGCCGTCCTTAGATGACTGCCCAACCTTCAGCATCACAGGGGTGTTCTCAAGGGGAGGAAGGGAGCGAGGAAGAACAAAAGACTGACTGAGTCACCTCTAAAGAACTTTCTAGAAGCCTCACACGGTGACTTCCAGTCTATCTCACAGGCCAGAACTTTCAGCCTGCAAGCAAGGCTTGTTCTTTTAGCTGGGTGTGTGGCTGTGAGGAACAGATAGTATGCAAGTATAGACTGAGCTAGAAAGGTGGCCCTGCTTACCTTGCTGCCCTGCATCCCACAAGGTCTGTGTGACCCACCCCAGGGATGTCAGGACTCCAGGAATCAGACCAACCACCGCCTCTGTCTTAACCTCCCAAGTACTGAGATTACAGACGTGAGCCACCACATCCAACAGGTTTAATTTTTTGAACAAAGAAAACTACGTAATACTTTTCTGCTCCCCTTGTGGCAAGACCAGAGAAAATCACTTACCTGGCAAATGTCACGACAGAACCAACCAAGCCTCTGAGGATCTCAAACCAAATCCTCCATTTCCCTCCGGGATCACATTGCGCTGGGCGCTTGCATGGCGGCGGTTGTACTGTAGGCCTCTCTCTGTTTCTTGCTGTCCTCAGGGCTGCTGGAGCGATGTGGTTGGAAGACGGTCCTCCTTGCTGGCGTGCATTCTGCTCAGTGCCCTGGGTTATCTCCTCCTTGGAGCGGCCACCAATGTGTTCCTGTTTGCCCTGGCTAGAGTCCCCGTGGGTGAGTTCTGGGCCACAAACACAGGCGTCTTCGTTCAAAATAAATCTCAGTCTCTAAATAGAAAGCCTGTCCTTCTTTGATGTTGCCCCTCCGATTAGAGCTTACCTAAAGAGGATAGCGACAACAGAAATGATGACAATAACTGAGCACTTAGCTCAAACCTGTACAGGACAGAGCCTGGGGCCTGTGAACCGCCGTGCTACTGCACCTCACCTGTCTCCTGCCTGCGGACCCCTTTCTACGTCCAGTCAGTCAGAATGTGTAACATGTCTGACTGTCACTGTGACAGCTGTTCCTCCTCTTGCTGAGCTTCTAGTTTTGTAATTGGGCTTCCTGATTTCAAATTGAGATTTACCTCAGAGCTTTCCTGCAGCCTCCTGGAAATGACTGTTGTTGGGGATTGGGCTAGGATGATGATGTAACCGTTCATGGGTTTTGTTTGTTTCTCTTGACCATTTCTGACATTTTGAAATAGAGTTTAGTGTGCCCGTTCATAAATTCATTTCGTCCATTCTTGGAAATGGCAGCATAAATACAGGCGGTATCCGGTGGATGGATAGTTACTGTGGAAGCAGAGGCTCTCGCCTTTCTTAGCAGTCAGAGACCTAGAGCTGCAGTATTTTGTTTTTATTTTTTTCTTACCTTACCCATTATAACATCTACCGTCTTTGCTACCCTGGTCCCCAAGTCTACAGCATTGGACATTTGCCCATATTCAGTTATACTGCTTGTTCTAAGTTAACACCCCAAAAGAATAGAACATAAAATAAGTCATTTAACATACAGTTGATCATCAGCTAATTTGCAGTTTCCACCCCATTTCTGTGGCATGCATATGCACTGTATTCTGGGTTCACACTCCAGAATGCCTACTGTGTGTTTTTGTTGACTGTAAGAAATGCTGTAAGAGATCTTTGCTTAGGCATGGTCTACAATCCTAGCAAACCCCACTACCACGCACAGACTCCAACGGATGGCTGTTCCATATGCGTCTGGTGTTGAACGTATTGTGTGTTCTTGGCATGGTCGGTAATGTGTCTGTCCAAAGTACACTCCACTCCCCTATTCAGTGGTATGTACTGTTCATAATTCTAAAGAAACTTGATGGAGGAGTTGGATTTGAACTTATATGTGTTACAAAATGGGCAGAGATTTATTTGGGAGGATTAAAATGTTTTTATTTCATATGAAATGAACCCTGTTCAAGCATGATTAGCTCTGTTACATGGACATCACGATTTTTGCAAACAAAGAGAATTATACATAAAAATTCCTTCTTGCTAATGTAACCTCCCCAGTGTTTGGTGGTTGTGAGTGGGTGGGAGCCCTGGGGAGCTTCACCAGGGTGCTGCTATAGAGTCAGTTGTCAATTCAAATTCTTGTGTCCAAAAAATGAGCCACTGACTTGCAATATGCCTGAACTGGATACCTGGTTTTCCCCTTCAGAAGACAAGAGAATCCTCACCTGAGTTGTGCCCAGGATATTTTTACCCTCATATGTATAAATGATATAATTTTTAAAAGAATCACAGAATTTATGGAAGACCTCTTGGGAATCGTTTTCTGCCCAGCCCTTTTGCATGCTGAAGGAAACATGTCTAGAAAGAGTCAGACTACCTAATTCCGAAGGGATTTGTAAGCTTGCTCCCCAAAGATGCCAAGTCTCTGGCAAGCGCGCACTCTTAATTTTGAAGCGGAGCTGGGATTAGACCAGGACTAACGTGCGGAAGCATGGCTGGCAGCACACTGCTGTGCAGGCTCTGTGCGGGCAGGGATAGCTTTCTATTTTGTTTTCTTTTTTTTTTTTTTGCACTTTTCCAGCTTCTGTTTGTTACTTTGTCCTCAGGGTCAGGGTCAGTGTTGGACATAGAGTGGGCCTGCAGTTATTTTTGTTCAGGAATGACAAAGAGTGGTCACTCTGTGAAGCCACAGAGGACTGGAGATGCTGGGATGTCATAACAGGAGGTAGACAAGCTGAGGACTCAGGGGCTTGGTGCCAGAGATCGGGTGACCTGCCAGAGTCAGGATGCTAGCCCAGGAGTCCAGAGATGGTGGGGTGGGACCTTAGGAGTTCAAAGAACACGAAGGTCAGGACTCCCATCTGGGACAGAGTTTAGTGCAAAATCATGGAGGACATCATTTTGTTCTAGAAAAAAAATACAGTGCATGTTTCTTTCCCATTGCAGGTATTTTTAAACACACCCTCTCCATCTCCAAGGCTTTGCTTTCTGATCTGGTGGCAGAGAAAGAACGGCCACTTGTCCTGGGGAAGTTTAACACGGCTTCCGGCGTGGGCTTCATCCTGGGCCCCGTGGTTGGCGGGTATCTCATTGAATTAGATGGTGGATTCTATCTTACAGCCTTCATCTGTTTTTCTGTCTTCCTTCTCAATGCTGGTAAGTAGACATTGAATCCTAAGAAGATCGTTTTGTGCACTCATGCTGAGCAGGATACCTACTTTCATCTCTTTACAGTTTTTTTTGTTTGCTTCTTAGAAGAAGTAGACTCACTGTTCAAAAATTAGTCGTTTTGAAGACCCTCCCTGCTGTTCTCCATAGTAGCTGGACTAGTTTATGCTGCTTTCCCACCAGCAGTGTGCAAGGACTCCCTTTCCTCCACACCCTTGCTCTCACGTAATGCTTTCTTGTACTTTTTGTTTGATTTTGTTGTTGTTTTAATAATGCCCCCCTTCATAGGGATGAGGCACATCTTATTGTGGTTTTGATTTGTATTCTCTGATCGTTAGTGATGCTGAGCACTGTTTCATATACCTGTTGGGCGTTCTTTGGAGAAATGCCTATTCAAGTCTTTTGCCCATCTTTTAATCAGGTTATTTGTTTTTTGCTGGGGTTGTTTTGTTTGTTTTCGTGCTCTTGAGTTGGAGGAGCACCTTGTATATTTTGGATATTAACCCTCTAGCAGGTGTTGGATTTGTAAATCACTTATCCATGTCATAGACTGCCTTTTCCCTGTGCTGTTTCTTGGTTGTGTGCAAGACTTTAGTTGGATGTGGTCCCTGTTGTCTATTTGTACTATGGTTACCTCAGCTTTTGGTATCATATCCAACAAATCTTTATCATGTCCAAGACCAATTTTAGGATGCTTCTTCCTTCTTTTTCTTTGAGGAGTTTTACAGGTTCAGGTCTTTTGTTTGTCTTCAATCCATTTTGAGTTGATTTTGTGTATGGTATAAGATAGGGGTCCAGTTTCATTCTCTTGCATGGTACATATCCTCTTAGTTACAGTTTAAATGAATTTTTTATCTTTAACATATTTCTTAAAAATATAAATAAAAATACGGAGGTTCAAAGAAAAAGAAAGGTATGCCATCTCCTGCCACAACCCCATCCCCCACTGGCTCCCCATCCTAGTGGTGGGTGCACACACCTCACACGGCCTGCCGTGGTGGGCAGCCCTCCACCCCACCTCCTTCCATGTGTGCTGACCTCACACACTCTAAGCTGACTCCCACAGGACACTAAGAGCTGTGTGCATGTATATTAACATCAAATAGATATTCATTGTGATGTAAGACTCCAATAAAAGCACGTTAAAAAAAAAGAAAATTATTGAGCATGGAAGATAACATGGCATATATAAAACCACAAAGGCAGAACGTGCCAGTCCTGAGGCGCGGAGATAGGGCTATCTGAACAGTGGTCAGAGCTGCTTCATTAAGGATGTGTAACAAGGTCTGTGAGAAAGGTACCCCTGAGGTTTTCAGGTGTGACCTATGAAAACACATGCTGGCCCTGGCTAGAGGAAGATCCAGTCAGGTGCTTCCAGAGGATAATTATGGTCAAGATTTCCCTACCATCCCAAAGCCAAGGCCAGTCGTTCTACATAGCAGCCTGTGCCTCCCCCCACCATGACCCTTACATTGTAATCTAATTATCTGTTTACTTGTCTGAACCTCCGTTTGGGTTTAAGTTCCTTGAGGACAGGGATTTTATAGACTGTTGCATTTGTTAATATATTTAGCCAGGTGTGGTGGCGCATGCTTGTAATCCCAGTACTTGGGATGCTGAAATTGGAGGATCTGGGTTCGCGGCCAGCCTCAGCTACTTAGTGAGGTCCTCTGCAACTTAGTGAGACCCTGTTTCAAAATAAAGAATAAAAAATAGGGCTGGGGGTATAGCCCGGAGGTAGAATGCCCCTGGGTTCAATCCCCAGTACCACCAAAAAAATATATTTTTTTTCTTAAAAAAAATATATTTTTTAATATATTCCTGGTGTTTCGCACAGGGCTTAGCACTTAGGAAGTACTGCACAAATATTGGATGTTTAGTTGATCGATGGCAGGGTGGATGGGTAAATGAGGTGATAGCAGGGATTTAGGTTAATGAAGTAAAAATTTAAATGTAAAGTTAAACATATAAGAGTTCAGATAAGAAATGATGCCTTGTAGGGACCCATGATAGGCTTTTGATCTTGGGAGAAAGTGACTGTTTTGTAGGTATAGTTTGGGTGGACTTTTTGAAGTCTATTGCTGGAAGCTTGAACATCACAGTGGAGCCATGGGAATGGCGGAAAAACTGGAGTCAAAAATTCAGACTAGAAAAGTAGTACAAAAATACAAATTAATAATATTATACATATAATTGTTTATCCCCTAGGGAGAAAAAAATATAGTAATTTTTGAGGATTGAGATTACGCTTATGAACTTTGTTTTTCAAATCTGACATCATAACCCATCATGCAGCTCACTCAACATCGTGCCCTGAACATGGAGATTCAGAAAGTTGCAGTAAAGTAGAATGTGAGTGATTGCAAGGAAAACTGGACAGTATGAATTCTCTTGTATATGAAGCTGTTTATCCAAGGGCCGGCCAAGCAGCCCTTTAGGAATTCAGTATTTCAGGCCTTCTTTGTGCTTTGTTTTGTTTTGTTTTTTGGTACTCATTGAACCCAGGGGCATTCTACCTCCAAGCTAAACCCCCAGCCCTATTTTTTATTCTTTATTTTGAAACAGGGTCTTGCTAAGTTGCAGAGGGCCTCACTAAGTAGCTGAGGCTGGCCGCGAACCCGCATCCTCCTGTCTCAGCCTCCCAAGTACTGGGATTACAAGTGTGTGCCACCACACCTGGCTTCAGGCCTTCTTTAACAGGTCTTGTGCCATTTTAACAGGTCTTGTCTGGCTATTCCCTTGGAGTGAAGCAAAACTCACCAATACAAAGAATGGCCCGAGATTGGTTGGGAACCATGTGCTATCAGCAGAGACAGATCATGAAAAGCCAGAAGCAGCCACCACCCCTTGGGCCACAGAGACTGAGAAGACTGCTCGGCGGCCCTGGGCGGAGGTCATGTCAGCCTTGCAGGATACGGGCAACCTGATATTTTCTGACATGTGGGACATATTCCTGGCGCGCTTGCTGATGGCTGTGGCCGTCATGCTGTACTACAGCAACTTCGTCTTGGCCCTGGAGGAGCGCTTTGGGGTGCGGCCCAAGACTACGGGCTACCTCATCAGTTACAGCAGCGCACTGGGGGCCCTGGCCGGCTGTGCCCTGGCGCCCATCCTGCGGCTGTACAAGCACAACTCTTACGCAGTCCTGCTGCACTCCAGCGCCCTCACCTGCATGCTGCTGCTGCTCTACGCCACCACCCACTCCATGGCCGTGGTCATCTTCTGCTCCACACTCCTGTCCTTCTCCACCAACATCGGCAGGACGTGCCTGCTGGACCTCCAGCTGACAGTGGGTGGGGGCCAGGCCAGCGGCACCCTCATTGGCACAGGGCAGTCGGTGACGGCGGTGGGCCGAATCATCGCCCCGCTCCTCTCGGGAGTGGCACAGGAGGTCAGCCCTTGCGGACCCCCCATCCTGGGGGCCGCCATAGGCTCGGTGGCCGTTTTCATCATGTCACTAAACAGACCTCGCGCTGGTAGTGATGGGAGTGGTAAATTAAAATGTGAGTAGGGCAGATTTGGACGACGTGAAGAAACAAAATGGGCGGCGTGTAAATCAGGGACAAAGGCCATAATTAAGGCGCTTCAGAAAGGGTGGGTGGCACGCGGGAAAGTGGTCACCAGGTGGGTTTGTCCTGGTGTTGGGCACCCAGCTCAGCTTGGGCTGTGCAGTTCCTGAAGCGAGTTGATCCGAAGTCACAGCAGCACTTAGGAACATTACGACTGCCGGGAAGCGCTGCCAGTGGGGACCGTATTCAACATTTCCTGAAAGGCTGCTCTTCCCATCTGGGCCAATGAGGTTAAAATTTCCAGGGTAAAGAGCTACCAGCTACAGGACAGGGAAATGGTGGTGGAATAACAGAATGTGATATGTAGAAGAAGGGAGGAAACCAGGACCATTTCCCTGCTGAAAAATAGGGTAACATATTAATGTCGTGCTGATACAAGGAACACGGGTCTCCTCATAGAGTCCGCAGGCTAAAAGGGAGCTTTGCTGCTGCCCAAATCCTACAGATTGAAAACGCTGCTTCCTTAAAACCAGCCTTTCAATTTCCCAGAGCTGATTAAAGCTCAGATGCTGTCCTCACCCCCAAAACTGATTGAGTGGCTTGGTGAGACTGAAAAATCTGCAGGGTCTTGAGCACCCTTGGTGATTTCTCATGGACACAGAAGAAGCACACTGAGACATACTGGTTTTGATTAAAGTAAAAGCCAGAGACCCAGATGTTTTAAATTTTGACTGTTAAAATTGTTTGTAGTCACAATGTGTTGTACTTTTTGTTAAAATTGTCATCACAGTGCATTATACTTTTTGTTAAAATTGTTTGTCATCATCACAATGTTATACTTTTCCCATCTCTCAGCAATTGCACTCTATGAGGGGAGGAATGGGGCTGCTCCCTGTCCTCAGTGGGATGAAATCCCCCACCCCCAGACTTCAGCCATGACCATCTAGCCTGTTCCAATTGTACTGCATCATTCTGGTGCCAGTAGAACCCAGTGGTGACATCAAAGTGCAGGAGTGCTTTTGCTTTTAAGATGAATATTTGGGGCAGAGTAAGGATCAGATGTCATGTCATATCAGAGGAACTTGATTCCATGGATTTTGTGTTAAAATTATTTGCTTTATTTCATTTTAATTTTGTACATGGGGAAAGCTGCACTGACTGACAGGGATGTGTTTTTGTGTGCCTTTTCCTGAGCCCTCTAACCCACCATTCCATTAGCAGTACCCAAGGGGCAAGGGGAGAGGTCAAGGGAGAGGGCTGCACAGGCGAGGCACACTGGTCATTGAGATCACATTGATTCATAGTAAAAATTATTTGGGGACCCCCTCTTAACAAACTGCCAAAGTTTACATTCCCTTTAGTCCTCTTAATTAGTCCACTAGGATATGCCTATTTTCAGCCTAAAACATATATACTTATAAGTGATATTTTAATACACTAATTTATTATAACTTTAATATTTATTGCTTGTAAATCAGAAAAAAATATTCCATAGTTTAAAAAGTTGTGCATAAACATTGTGACAATTGTTAAGTGTGTGATAGTTTGAAGATTGTCCTTTTTCCTATCTGGCTTTAGAAAAATAACTTCTTACTAGGTGTTACAATTCTGAATTTGTACACAAGGGCTAAGTGTTTTTGAGGAGACCAAAATCTATGAAATGGCCTTGCCCTTAAGGAGTATGCTAAATGTCATGGGGATTGAACTCGAAAGAACAGTAAATAATCAAGGGTTTATTCAGTGAAGTAAGATTTCACAAGGGTTTCTCCAAAGATTGTCTTTTCTTCTCCTCAGAAATAGGTGATTTTCCTTAAAGCTCTTAAATATAGCCATGTTTTTATTTTTTAAATCATAGCACTTTTTAAAAAAAATTAAATAAAGCCTATAAACATAGACTGTATAATTAAACAGATGCATGGAAATATTGAAAACCAAAGATTGATTTTAGTAGAGAAACATTTTTGTTAAATTCTCCACTCATGATTTTAGTATTTTGTCAACATTATTTTTTTTCTAGGAAATATTTGCTCACAGAGCCTCTTATGTGGTCTAACATCTTGCTGTTCAATGTGGTCCAGAGACCAGCTGCTTCAGCATCACCTGGGAGCTTGTTACACACGCACTCAAGTCCCAGCACAGACCTCCTAGGGACCATTTTAACACAATGTCTAGCTGATTTGTTTGCATAGGAAGTTTGAAAATCACTGGTTGAATGACTAGTTTTTGTATTGTTTATGGAATATTATCTCAGGGAAATTAAATCTGTTCAATTAACATTTGTGCGGTCATGTTCTTTAAATTCTCTTGGATAACTTCCGTAATCCTTTCCAAGGTATCCGACTGAGTGACATGAAATTCTTCGTTTTCTAAGTCAAAATATCTTCATATGCTTCAACTTAATATTCTGTGGAATTTTATTTCAGAGTCATTGGACTTGACTCATTAAGGTTTTGAAGGAAACAAGCACCTTTCCTATTTTATGCCAGCCATAACTAGTAAGAGTAGGGCTTGGAGCTCAGTGTTCCAGTAGACATGGCTTTTCCCACTGAGTGGAAGTTACAGAAGGTGCACCTCTGCACTCACATCCAGATGGGTGAGTGAAAGATGGGGAGCAGGTGTGCTTGGCCATGGTCGTAACATGTTGAAAAGTTCCAGGCCAGAGCTAGGTAGCCAGGACAAGGAAGTGTATCAGAGTCATTCCTGGAGCCCACAGGAAGGGCTGGGATCTCTGGTTCTCTGCCCTGGCTGCATGCCATAGGCCACAGAAACCAGACTCCTGGGGATGGAGGGAGGCAGAGGGGACAGGAGGTGGGGGGCCTCAGGGACATTCTAGTGTGTTGACACCTAGGTGTCTGGACACAGCTCAGGAGAGGTTAGGCTAGTGATGAGTGTGGACACATTCTTCCCCATCCTACATTAGCCTGCAGGTAACCGTGTGGGCATTTATAGGAGCTCATTCGCCGGAACACTGAGGAGGATGTTTCAAAGCCAGCTCGGCGTCTTTTCCTGGGGACACACATGCTGTGAAATATTTAGAAACCTATCAGGAGTGAGATTCAGCCCAGGCGGGGGAAAATTTCAGGCATTCGGGCAGCTGCATTCAGAGAACAGCTATTTATTGGGAATGTATAGTAAAAGCCATCAGGGTGAAACTCCATACCCAGTCCCCCAAAAGTAATTTCACCATAGCCTTTAAGAAATTTCTGAAATAGTTTACCCCAGATCTATCCAGGGCAATGAATGACACAGCTCTTGAAAAAGGGAAGTACATTGAAAAACTTTTATGCAGGCCTATTTTTTTTTTCCTGAAGACATTTCCAGTTGCATGATAATTTTTGTCAATAATAAAATCCCTTTAAAATTGTAATTAAGCATTCTTTATTCTCATAAATTGTGGTTTTATAAAACATTGTATGCTGTTTATATAGATCTATCTATATATGTATATGTATTTCAATTTATTTGTGTGTGGTACTAGGTGTTGAACCTAGGCACATTCTACCTCTGAGCTACACCCCCAGTCCTTTATATTTTTTATTTTGAAGCAGGGTCTTGCTAAATTACCATGTGCTGGCCTTGAACTTGTGATCCTCTTATCTCAGCCTCCCAAGTACTGGGGATACAGGTGTGTGTACCATCTGCAGCCCTGATATATATTTAATTCGGGGTCCTGAAGTGCTTGAAAGAAATTAATCTCCAGTACACTAAAACACTGCATAATAGTAAAACAGTCTTTTGACTTTTACAACCATTATGCTAATATCAAATACAAAATCTGAAATTTATACTGATGGCTAGTAAATTGAGTGATTTTAAAATAACACCAGTAGGATTTTTTTTTCTAATTAGATTCACAAATGCATTTTTTTACTTTAGATCTCTCCTTTTTCCCAAACAGATCATCTAATCTCACCAGATATTTTATAGACAGCCCTCTATGAAAACAAGAATCAAAACTGCTTTCCTGATTCACTACAATGTAGGAAGTAGTGCTGATTCTTATTTTAAAAAGAGACACTTTAAAACAGCTTGTATTTCTTGAGGGGAGAAAATTATAGACATTAAGGAAGGCCTGTTAATTAGCACTAATAATTAACTAATAATTAGGATGGAAAAAGTATTAAGCTTATGTATGTTTAGGAAAATACATAGGCTATAAGCGTTAGGTGGTTTTAGGCCTCCTCTGAGGTTTCATATTGTTTTCATAGAGGGCTGTCTATTATTTCAGAGCGTGAAAATGAACTGTAAGGATCTGGTATGAACAAAGAAGTATATTTTTGTCAGTCTTGTTTTAAACTATGCTACCTCTTGATAACTTAAAATCCTATTTGCAAAGCATACTCTGGAAGGAAAAAAGTTAAAATACCTATTATTGGTTGCAATTTACAGCATGATTAGGAGATAACCTTTCTTCAGGCTTATCAAAGAATCTCTTCTACAGGCCATAGTTCCTTCCAAGACCTCAGAGGAGGCCTAAAACCACCTACCGCTTATAGCCTATGTATTTTCCTAAACATACATAAGCATAATACTTTTTCCATCCTAACTAAGTGCTTGTCATGCATGGTGGCCATGAATTCTTCAGTTTGAGGTGTGGCAGCAAAACTAGCACAAATTTCTTTTTCCTTCACAATTTCATGGGTGGATTCGTTCTTAGCATTGATCTTAACAAACTCAAGTCTATGACCTTTTTCCTTCCAAATTGAGAACTTTCAC
Organism: Glis glis; assembly: GCA_004027185.1. Classification (NCBI taxonomy): domain Eukaryota; kingdom Metazoa; phylum Chordata; class Mammalia; order Rodentia; family Gliridae; genus Glis; species Glis glis. Next base: position 31,334 of record PVJS01005909.1, read on the forward strand.
CTTTTCACCGAAAGGAAGCAGTTTATGTCTTCTTTTCAATATTTCTGAATTGACAGCATCACTACTCTGTGCTTGGGAATCATTATTAAGTAAAAATAAGGGTTGTTTGAACACAGCACTGCAGTACTGTAGAAGTCTAATAAGCAAGACAACTGCTAAGGGACCGATGGGTGGGTAGCACATACAGCATGGATACACTGGACAATGGGATGATTCATGTCCTGGGTGGGACAGAGTAGGATAATACAACATTTCAGCACACTACCCAGAATGGTGTATATTTAAAACTTATGACTTGTTTATTTCTGAAAATTTCTATATAATATTTTTGAACTTCAGTTGGCCAGAAGTAACTGAAATTATACAAAATGAAACTTCAAGTGCGGGTGGGGGTGTGAGGAAGCTACTATATTTTATTTTGAATAGTAGAGACTAAAGCTCTTTTCTAAACTGAGATTTTTTTTTTTTTTGGTGTGATAGCTTACCTCCCTAAACCTGCCCCAAGTTTGCTTAACAAAATCAAAACCACGTGAAATTCCTCAAATAAACCTAGTGTAATGGATGTGTTCTGTTGCTGCAGACTCCGGCACCTGGCACTCGTGGGTCTGCATGCATACAGCTGGGTACCTGTGTACCTTAAGTCGTCTGTTCATGTAGCTGAAGCACAGGCCTGGGCATCACAGAGTCCCACTTCTGTCAGTGCCAGTCTGTAACGTCACTGACAAGCATGAGTTCTTTCTTTGGATCACCTTCAAAGTACCTTCCCTATGCTTCCTCTTTGGAATAAATAACACTCGGACAGTATGCCAAGTTGTAACTACTGTTCAAGATAATTTTCTAGCTAATAATAACTTAAAGATGCCCAACAGTAAAGGAAGAAATAAATATGGTAGCAAATATAGCATGTTTATTAATCGGGTACCAAACACTAGATTCATATATATATATATATATATATATATATATATATATGCATGTGATAATTTATATTAATATTTAAATTGAGATTTTTGGCACAAAACTAAGCTTGTAGTTTTCTAATTATGTTTTTCACTGCTTTCCATGAATCAACTTAGGATTCTTGGGGAAAGAACTTGTGTTCTAACAAACTTGTACCTTACACATCTTTATCCCTATCTCATGCCAACCACCCAGCAGTATTCCAAAATAGGGAAGACGATTTCTCCATGTAGATGGGGATGGAGAAGGGGTTGGAGAACTACTGCTGAGGATCGTCTCTTTCTGTCTAATGTATTCACATTCTTTCTCTATGGGTACTTGTATCCTTTGCTATGTGGGAAATGTTTCCAAGGTAAAACCAAGAAACTACATGAGTGGCTTCATTAAAAATCCCAAACCCCAAAGTTGAGTCTTGTTCCAGTTAAGTTGTAAAGAGGGATTATTCAGGGGAAAAAAAGATAGGTAATAAAATCTACAGTTTCAGAGACAGAGATTTAAATATTAATCTTTAATGATTGTGTTCCACTTCATTTCTTTCTGGTAAACTTCTAAAAAGTACTCCAAGTAGAATCCGATTTTATATGAAGATCTGAGTCACTGTATTATTGAAGGTTAAAGAGGTAACAAATTACAGACTAGTGCAAAAAAAAAAAAAAAACAGGATTCCCACATTCTCCAAAGTGCTTCCTGAACAAAAATCAAAACCTGAACTCTCACCAGTTTGCTAAACATTAGAATACTGTTCATATAAACTCTCATCCTTGTCAGCTTGGAAGCCCTGGCCTGGACTCAAAACTCTAGAATGTCTTACAGAAAATCCTATTAAAGCAGGTTATCACAGATGGGTATGAAAGGAATCACCTGCATCCTCCTCCCAGTATTGCACAATATAAACCCACCACAGAGTGGTACACTAGTGCCGCTGTGTCTCCGCAGGGGCCGTAAGAGGCCTTCCCAGGTGGGACTCCTGGAAACTGCCACCAAGTCTGTCAAACATGATAAGCTGATTTTGCCCGGGCAGCAGAAAGGGAGATAGAATTTAGATGTCACCCTCAAACATGGTAGTTAAGGAACAAATTCAGAACCAGCTGACTCGTTATTTTACAGGAGTGTGGGGAACACTAGTACCCCGCGAGCCAGGCCACTCCACCCGCCTGCCCAACTCAGATTGAGTCCCCAGTTCCAGCCATGAGATGTCTCTGCTTGGGGCTATGATCTTACTTTACCAACAGGTCTATCAGCTCAGGAGAGAGAAAAGAGACTTTCCTTCACCCCTTGGAAAGATTTTTCTAGGTACTTTTAGTGCCATTCATTTAAAAACGGATCCACTACAGACATAGACAATTTTTTTCCATAAATAAAATTTGAGGCATGTAGGTAATATATTAAAATTTTCACCAACAAGGGTGTGTTAATTAACATTTTCAAGTTCTGCTGTTCAAGTTCAATAAAGGCACACTTTTTCTTCTTCTTTCAGTCCCGCGTAGAATACGATTGCTAGCAACAAGCCGCAGAAGTCATTTTGTAGGATCTCCTCTGATTTTCCTCTTCTTGGGATCAACATTCATTTCATTTAATAGTGGCTTGACTCTGCCACCCAAGGAAAGTATTTCGAGAGGGTTTTTAATGGATTCCTTAGCTGGGTCAGGGTTAGGAGTGACAAACCACAACCTCCCTGGGTCCCTAGTTCCAGATTTGCTTTGGCATTTCCATCAGGGCTTCTCACTGCCAAACCGGGCTTTCTGGTTTCCAGGTTCCGATGCCCTTCGGATCAACCTCGGGGGAGGCCTGGGTGGACCTTCTTCAGTCAAACTGTCTTCCCTTCCCCGGCCAAACCGGTCTTTGGCGAGAAGGGGCTGCCGTAGTAGGCCCAGCGTCTGGGTGCCGCCCTCCTTGCTGCGGGGCACGGGAGGGGTGCCAGGCTGTCCCCGGCCAGAATCACCGTCTACCTCGTTCTTCCATTCCATTTTATAGGACTGGGAGGTTTTCTTGGTGAACTGTTCTGGCAAGAAGCGCCTGGCTCGGGGTTGCAAATTGAGCACGGTGGTCCCGGCGTCGACGTCTGAGTCGCTGCTGTGTCCATCTATCAAGGAGCAAAGGAAGGAGAGCATGGGCAGGCGTTTCAAAAAGGAGGCTTTGTAAATGACCTCAGTACTTCAGTGGGTCAGGGAACTGCCCTGGGGCCCTGGGGAGAGGGGCAGTCAGAGGGCTTCCTCTGGCTGAGGGACCCTGGGCATCTTGTGTCACCTCTGAGAGCATCACCGTCCACAATGCTAATTTTTTAAGAATCCACTGTGTGCCAGGGACTGTCGTAACACCTTTAAATGCCTTAGCTCAAGCCAGGCGTGGTGGTGCACACCTGTAATCCCAGTACTTGGGAGGCTGAGACAGGAGGATCGTAGGTTCGAGGACAGCCTCAGCAAGTAGTGAGACTCTCATCAACCTAGCGAGACCCTGATTCAAAATAAAAACATAATAGGGCTGGGGGTTTAGCTTAGAGGTAGAATGCCCCTAGGTTCAATCCCCAGTACCAAAAAATTAAAAAATAAAAATAAATGCCTTAGCTCTTAATAGCTCTTTTCTCTTCTTTGCAGTAATAGGGATGGAACTCAGGGGCGCTCTACCACTGAGCCTACCTCCAGACCTTTTTACTTTTTATTTTAGAGAGACAAGGTCTCTCTAAGTTGCTAAGTCTGGCCTTGAACCTGTGATCCCCCTATCTCAGCCTCCCAAGCACCAGGATTACAGGCGTGCCCTAGCTACATTAGCTCTTTTAACCCTCACAAGTATCCATTTTACAGATGGAGTAACTAGGCTCAACAGGAAACCCTCGGCAATAGTGGCTATGCAGCTGAGGAAAGGTCCAAGCTCGGAGCCTGGCACAAGGTTAACAGTGTGAGCATCACCTGCTATTAGGAGGATCCTTCCCTTGGTCTAGAGTTTCATACACAGCTCTCCTGATTTCCTTTATGTTTCCATGAAAGGACCAAAACATCCACGTGCACCTTGTGGTGCACAAGCATCTCGTGATGCACAACCAACCTTATGGTCCTGGGAATTTAACCCAGGGGAATTCTACCTCTGGGCTACATCCCCCACCCTATTTATTTATTTATTTATTTACTTACTTACTTACTTACTTATTTATTTGTGGTACTGGAGATTGAACTCAGGGGCATTCTACTTCCGAGCTACACCCCTAGCCCTATTTTTTATTCTTTATTTTGAAACAGGGTCTCACTAAGTTGCAGAGGGCCTCACTAAGTAGCTGCAGCTGGCCGCGAACTCGGATCCTCCTGTCTCAGACTCCCGAGTACTGGGATAACAAGGGTGCGCCACCACGCCCAGCTCACAAACTTCACAGGGTCTTGTGAGGTTTCTTGTGAGAGTCTCGCTAAGTAGCTGAGGCTGGCCTAGAACCTGCAATCCTCCTGTCTCAACCTCCCAGGTACTGGGATCACAGGCGTGCGCCACCATGCCTAGTTTCCAGTGTGTCAAAACAAGGGGAGGTGTCACGATTAGAACCGGATTCCGGTGCTGGAGTTTGTTGGATAGTTGACAGGATGGGCTGCTTGCCCAGGACTTGAGATTATTAGGAACTGGGGACACTTTTTGCTGGACACGTGGAGGTAATAGCCCACAGATGTAAATATTCTCCCTGCTGGGCGTTCCCCGGCCCTCCCTTCTCATTTCTCACCTCGCCCTCCATTATCACCAGCAATCCTTAGACTTTCCTCTTCTTGGTTAATTAAATAAACAGGCAGGGGAAAAAAGCAAAGGGTTTTTAATTATTGTTATATCCCACATTTTAGTGTCATGGAATTCTAACATAGTCCTGGGATTCACAGAAAAGAGCTTGGGCGTTTACATACAGATTACCAGCAAATAAAGAGATAATTAGATCTGTGGCAAAGCTTTAATGATTATAGTCAGAAGTAAAATATAACTCTAGGAAAATATATTAGAATTATTGTGAAATTGTAAGGTCATATTTTCAGACTTGCAACCTTCTATTTACCTGCTTAGAAAACCCCATGGTAATAATCTTTCTTTGATTATATCATAGAATCATTATGGGAGATATATGATTGGCCTGTTGATAATCTGCACAGAACATCATTCAAAAAGGCTAATAAAAGTTCACCCCATTATTATTTTTGATTTGAGAACTAATGAACTCATCCTTAGTGAAGAAAAACAAGAGGAAAATTTCTCTGTTGTATAAGCATTAGTACATAAATCTGCAGTTTTTTTTCTGATCCAAGTGAATTCATTACCTGCATTAGAAATATTCCTTTTCTTTTGTAGCTTTTCTGGAAGTTTAGTATTTTTAGGTAAGGATAAATATCTGGAGGTTGACGTGGAAGCCTGTAGAAAAGAAACAGAAAACCTTATTTCGATGACATTGATTGTAATAATAGAAGTTGAAATTTTTATGGCAAAACTTGATTTTAAAATACAATTTTAGTTCTTCATTCCAAAATTACTTTTTGAAGGGCTATAACTATTGTTCTTTAAATAACTAAATTTCTTCCAAAACCTGATGGAAATCCATACAAGGAAAATAGAAATAAACTAAACCATTAGAAACAAGATGTGAAAAACAGTGGGTCTTCCTTCTTATAGAAAAGCTACTGAAATACCTATTTCTAAAGGTATTACTAAACAGACTGAGAATCTATTTGTATGGGGAAGAAGATGTGTACAATCCATAGCACATTTAAGTTTTATTTATTTTAATCGATCTTGAAAACGATAGAACTAACTTGCTGACATTCTGAATGGTACCACATTCGATTTCTCTAATTAGCCTTTGATTGATACTGCTGCATTTTACATATGAAAAAGAGAATCCCCGTGTTTGCATATAATTATTTTGATCTCTGATGACCCAATACAGAATATTATTATTAATAAGACACGAAGCCTGCCATGTTAAGTCAGTAACTCATCAGATCACTTTTAAGTGTCTTTCCTTATTAATCGGCAATGCCGTGGGCAACCTGGACTGCTGCACACAGTGCTTAGTGACACTCACGTCCCCAGCCACTCCTGGCTCCCTGCAGTTAGTTACCCAGAGAACACACGGGTTCGCCCACCATCAGCCCTCTTCACTGCTGGTACCTCTCCCCAGAAAGTTCAGGTGCAGTCATGTGCCTCACAATGATATTGTGGTCAAACACCACCCACATATACGACACTGATGCCACAAGATTCTATCACCTGGTGACATCATGGCCGTTTTCACTTTTGTAAGTACATGCTGTGATGGTCTAATGACACAGTCAACCAAAAAACGATTTCTTAGAACATCTCCAGTCATTCCGTGGCACATGACTAGGTTACTTTCCAGTCCTAGAAGCCTACCTAGCCCAACTATTCGGATTAAAACTGTGATCTGAAGCCAGGCGTGGTGGTGGGTACCTATAATCCCAGTACTCAGGAAGCTGAGACAGGAGGATCCTAGGTTAGAGGCAGCCTCAGCAACTTTGGAGACTCTCAGCAACCTAGTGAGACCCTGTTTCAAAATAACATTAAAAGGGCTGGGAGTGTAGCTCAGAGGGAGAATTTCCCCTGGGTTTACCACAAGAAAAAAAAATTGTAATTTGACTATCTCTTCCCTATAGTACCAACTTCCTTCTTCAGCTGTATGTATGTATGTGTATGTGTGTAAATACATATGTCCATAAATACATATATGCATATAATATATATATAAATACTATATACACACACACATATAGACTTCAAGTATAACAATTTGCTTAGGTTCTATTGCTGGTAGCCCTCTCCTCCACTAGAACAGGAATCTTTTTTTTTTCTTTTTGGCACTGGGTATTGAATCCAGGGGCATTCTACCTCTGAGCTACACCCCCAGCCCTATTTTTTGTTCTTTATTTTAAAACAGGGTCTCACTAAGTTGCAGAGGGCCTCACTAAGTAGCTGAGGCTAGCTGATTACCCAGATCCTCCGGTCTCAGCCACCCAAGTACTGGGATTACAAGCATGCGCCACCACGCCCAGCAGAACAGGAATCTTAGAAGCATAGGAGTCTTAAATTTTGTTCAGCACGTATCCATGTGTCTATGAACTATGACAGAGCCTAGACTATAACAGGTGTTCAAGAAATATTTGAAAAAAGTTTATTATTTTCTTTTCCTTTTTTGAGACAGGTCTCACTCTGTTGCCCAGGCTGGCCTCCGACTCCTGAGTTCAAGTGATCCTCCAGCCTCAGCTTTCCAAGTAGCTGGGACTGTAGGTGCATGCGAATGCACATGGTAAAATAACTCTAAGGATAATTTCACCCCAGCAGTCATTCAGTCAGCGGTCAGTGATTCTATCAGCTGATCCTCAGTGCAGCTGTTGGCTCCACCCCTGGATGCCCCCAACAGCTCTACCCCCGGACGCCCCCTTGTCTCTGAGAAACCAAGCCCGGTTACCCTGCGCTCTCGATTCAGGCTGTTGTCCTTTCTGATGCTTTCACGCAAACTGTGCCGCCGGCGGATGAGAATCTCCTTGGCTTGCCTCTCGCTGGTGTCGGCCGTCAGATTGTGTCTGTTGTATGACAACGTCTGAAATAAAAACACGTAAGTGACATTTTACCAGAAGACTGATCATTTCCCCAGAAATTCCCAAACTTTACCTCTTCCTTTTGGATTTGCACCTCAGCTAGGTACTGACAACTTACATGGGGAACAACAACAACAACAACAACACAACAAAATTAAAATCCAAAGTATAAAAGTTAACACTTTGGAATTCAGAAAGAATTCATCCTTTCATATAAAGGGTTTTTTTTCCATTGAAAAGTATGATCTTTCTAAGTTAGAAAAGTGACTGAATTCATCAAGTGTCCTCGGCTACCTTGAAGTGCCTTGTATGAATTTAACTGTCATTAATAACTAGAAAAAAACACATGTCACTTTCATAATTTTCTACTAAATAGGAATTACTGATCTCAAAACCAATCACTGATCTGGGCGTGGTGGCGCACGCTTGTAATCCCAGTACTGGGGAGGCTGAGACAGGAGGATTGCAGATTCTAGGCCAGCCTCAGTAACTTAGCAAGACCCTGTTTCAAAATAAAAACAAGAAGGGCTGGGGATGTAGCTCAGCAGCCAGCCATGGGTTCAATCCCTTGCACCACAAAAAAACAAAACCAAAAAATACAAAAAACAACCTCTTGGAACCACTTGGGGGCGCCATGTCCTTTTGATTAACTTCAGAACTTGTCCCCTTTCCAACTGAGTTGTCACATTGAGAAGTTGCGCCACCACCTGCGATAATCCTGTCTGAGTTAGTGATGGAACAAAATTTCTAAGCTAGGGATGTCCCTGCCACCCATTTTTAATTTTATGGGCCATCTAGAAATGTGCTTCCTAAATAAAGCATCAATAGTCCTGAAGTTCGTTTTTTGATAAAATTGGCATGTACTTCTTGGGAGTATTCCTGTGTCCAGAACCATCACAAGCCCTGCAGAGAGATACAAAGGCGACATAGAGCAAGGTAATACCTGCCTTGAGGTGTTTACTGTCTAGCTGGGACATCAATCTAACGACAGAGTACAAAATCAGGAAATTAAGTGCTGAAATCAAAGGTGCTTAGTGTTATCTCACTTAAGGATAGGGCTGGGGGTACTGTGGGGATCGTGGGGAAAACATAAGAATTGGAGACTATGGAGCAAGTTACAGGAAGCAGGGGCATGCTTCAAGTGGAGAGAGAGAGACAGACAGATAGACATGCAGGCTAAGAGGTAAGAACAGAATCTGTCACCCCATGGACCTCCAGCATGAATGGGTGGGGCAAATGTGGAAATATGGCTGGATGAAGTGGAAGTTGGAAATAGAGACCCACAGTTCTGAAAGAGTAGTTTAGCCTGGAATCTACAGCTATTGTCTTGTATCATTTTATATAGGAGGATGCTGCCATTCAACAGTGCTTTAGAGAAAAGGGTAGAACAAGAGTAATGTGGATGGAACAGGGGCAGGCTCTAAGGAGACCAGCTGAGAGGCGGCAGACATGACCCCCGCAGGAGTGAGGGAGATTCTGAGCTAGCCACGTAGCCCTGTGCCTCTGCTCCCTGTGCCTTCATGTCCCCACCTGTGAGAGGGTGACAATAGTAACACCTTTCACTTGTGGGAGGATTAAAGGGATTGATACAAGCAATGGGCTGAAATGGGACTTGGTGAAGTGTGTGCGCTCCAAGTATTAGCCACATTACCAGCCCTTGAATAGAATAGGGTGCTAACAGTGGATGTGCAATGAAAGAAGAGACTCGGGACATGTGAAAAGATGAAAACTACAGCACTTTATGAATAACAAGGGTGATGCGATAACTTGACAGTCCAAGGTATAAAGCTAGCTCCATTTTTTAAAAAATAATAAATTCTTTTCTTCACAATTAGTCAACACATATTTCTTTATCTCCAAGTCCACAGTAGCAGAACTCTCAGAGTCCACAGTAGCAGAACTCTCAGGGGGCTTAGAAACTTTAGCTATGGTGTCTGGGAGGATTGTGGGACCCTGACAAATAGGATGCTGTAAAGAGGGGTCTGAGAAGAGGGTATGCCCAGTGAGGAACCCACTGAAGCAGTTGTAATCATGGGGCATTCAATTATAGCAAAGCTCATTTCTAGCCAAACGCAAGTAAAGAAATTATTCTCACTCGCTGACGGATTTGGTACAGATTCCTTGATAATATTTCTCGAATTTCATCCATTTCACCCGGTGTGAGCTTCCTTATTTTTTCTTCACGGCAATCGCTGAAAGTTGAGGAAAAGAGTAGTTCACCTTTCAAGAGATATTAGCATCAGCAGTTTTTTTCCTTAGAGATATAATATCATTCTTTCAGATGAATCTTACTTTAAAGAATAGCACTTGGGAATGATTTAATATTTCAAAATATCCATTCAATATTTTTAAATTTCAAAATAATTCAGCTTCAAATAATTAAAAATTCTAAAACTTACTTTAGTGACAAAATCATCCATGACAACTTTACTGTGTGCAAGTTCCCCCAGCGTCTATTCATGCAATTACTTTTTAAGAAAAGTTACAAAGGCTTATAATACAATCACTTCATTGTTTCTAATGCTATATAAATATGGTAATATAGACTAGTTTTTTCCAACAGAAACTTAATAAGCTGTATTTTACTAAGTCTTTGTCTTTTAGATCCCTCATTACACATATTGCAAACTATTTATGAAACTATTATTTATAATACATGTAAATACAGTCAATCATCATTATTTGAGGAATCCATATTTATGCATTCTCCTAACTTGATATTATTTTTTTTCTGTAAACTTAACATCAATGCTGTGGCCCTCATTCTCAGGCATGCAGAGTGGCAAAAAATTGAAGTCACTCAACACATCCCCAGATGATGTCGAATAAGGTGACATTCTGCTTTCTTGCTTCTTCTTGTTCTCATATTGTAAATAATGCTCTTGCCATAGTCTATTTCGTGACACATACTCACTCTGTCATGTGGCTTATTGGTATTTTCACTGTTTAAAATGGTGCCCAAGAGGCAGGTGCAGTGGCACGCACCTGTAATCCCAGTACTTGGGAGGCTGAGACAGGAGGATGGCAGGTTTGAAGCCAGTCTCAGCAACTGAGCAAGACTACATATGTAGTCGATATACAAATGCATGAAGACAGAGATCTAAGACTGAGGCAGATAGACTTCTTTAGATGTAGATGGTTCATTTTTTCCTCAACCTCAGATGCTTTAAGAAGCATCTTCTGTGGTTTCCTTGATTAACAGTCAATTCACAGGATTTTAGAGTAAGAAGGAACCTAAAAGGTCCTTGAGTAACAATCTTTTTGATAACCGATATTCCTGTTCAATGTTCTGATCAACTTTTACCAATATGTATGCAAACCTCTATTGACAAATGCATGGCTGCCTCCATCTTTTACTGTTTCTTATGAAACAACATAAAGGGAAAAAGTACATGAACCTCATATGCGTGGCTCAAAGGATTAACACATGTGTGCAACCGCAACTCACATCAAGGCATAGAACATGAACTGGAACCCCAGAAACCAGTTCAGGCCACCCCTCCACCAATCAATAGAGCTCCCCCTCTTTGCCAAAGGCAATGGTTATCCTGACTCCTCATATCATAGATTAGTTGTGCCTGAATACTAATTCTATTTAAATGGAATAATAAAATAGGAGTTGAATACAGTTAGCTTATTTTGCTTAGCATCAAGTTGGAGAATCATCTGTATTGCTACATGTAACTGTAGTTTTCTTCTATTCATCCCTGTATGATATTCGATTACACAAATATACCACAATGCATCCATTTTATGTTGTTAGATATTTGATGTATTTCCGTCTTTGGATGTTATAATGTTTCCTTGAATGCTCACATCTATGTGAGTACACACACATACACATAGAAATATACATATATAGATATAGAGATGAACATATAAAATTATGGGCCATCTGGCCACCCTATTTTATAAGTGCCTGGAGAATCTCTTGTCCTTTTTTATTGTAACTTTTTTTGGACAGCTCTATATGAAGCAAGTATGTTTTCCCAATCTGTGATTTATCTTTTCATTCCCTTAATGATGTATTGGGATAAACAAAATCTCATTATTCTAATACAATTTCTTAATCTCTATCCTTTTGGTTAGTGCTTCTTGGGGTTAAGAAATCTTTTGCTGTGGCAACATAAAGATGACATTTTCCTAAACAGTCCTCAAAAGTGTCACCTCTCCCCCTCACCTTCAGCTCTACACATGCTGTGACTTGTGACAGGGGGAGACAGTGGTCTCTCTCACTGTGTCTCTGTGTAAATTCCTAATTACCCATCTTTCCTCCGCTGCCTGGACTGTATACTTTGTCATTTCATCAAGTGTCCTTACATGAATGAGTCTGCTCTGAAATAGTTTACTCAACTGGTTTATTTATCCTTGTCCCAGTATTCCACTCTGTTAATCATCCATCTTTAAGCCATCATAAAAATTGCAAATCTTCCAAATTTCTTCTTCCAAATTGTCTTGGTTAATTCGGGCTTTTTATATTTCCAAAGATACTTTAGGACCAGCTTGTCTAATCTCTCCCCCTCACCCCACCTCACACACACCCTAGGATTTTGAGTGACTTTTTTTGAAACCATAGATCAACTTGAGAACTAAAAAATTTCCAATATTGAATATTAACCTATTGTCTTTATATGTTTTGCACTCAATATTTATAGCTTTCTGTGTAGATGTTTCACATATTTTCACTAAATTTGATATTGAGTGCATGCTGTTTCAGAATGCTATTTTAAATGAATCATTTTGTAAAAACGTCTTCTGTTCATTGGTACTTGTATGCATATCAATGATTTTTTTAAAATCATATATTCAGTGATCATGTATTAGTGATATATATTCAGTGATACATATTCAGTGATTATATATTAGTGACTCAAGAGGCCGATGCAGGAGGATTGAAAGTTTGAGGCCAGCCTGAGTAACTTAGCGAGACCCTCTGTCTCAAAATATGAAAAATAATGGGAGGCTGAGATAGGAAGATCACAGGTTTGAGGACAGTCTCGGCAAGTAGTAAGACTCTCATCAACCTAGTGAGACTCTATTTCAAAATAAAAATAAAATAGGACTGGGGTTGTAGCTCAGAAGTAGCATGTCCCTGGATTCAATCCCCAATACCAAAATAAATAAATAAATAAATAAATAAATAAATAAATAAATAGGCTGGGGATGTAGCTCAATGGTAGAGCGCCCCTGGGTTTAATCCCCAGTACAAAATAAATAAGTCAGGTTGTTTGTGAATAATGACATTGCTGTTATCTCTTCCTTTCTTATCTTTAATCTTTTTAATTTATTTTCTTGCCTAGCACTGATAAAATACCAAACACAAATGGTAATAACAGGTGTCCTCATTTTATTCCAGGTCTCAGGATAAATCTTTAAACATTTCCACATTAAAAATATTTGCCATAATATTTTTTGTGCATAAACTTTATCAGCTTAAGGAAGATCTCTGTCTTCTTAGTTTCTTTGGATTTTTTAAAAAGAATAAAGAGTAAATATTGAAGTCCATCTAATAAGTTTTTCTTTTGCAGATAGATGACAATCTATTATTTTTATCCTTTAATCTGTTAAAGTGGCAAATAAATTTGATTTTTTGACTAGTAAAAAGTTCTATTTCTGGAATAAAGTTAACATTATAATGCATATCCTTTTTATATATCTCTGGTTTGGGTTGGATAATATTTTGTTTGAAATTTTTACAGAAATATTTTGAGCAAAGTTAATCTGTAAATTTCCTATCTTGTAATTATCTTTTTTGGGTTTAAAATAAAATTATTCTGGTTTTCATAAGGCAATTCAGGAAGTTTTCCATATTTCCTTAATATCAGAAAGTATCTGTATAAAATTGGTATTGTTTCTTATTTAAATGTTTGGTAGAATTCACAAATGAAGCCATACATTCTTGAGGTTTTCTTTGTAGAAGGGTTTCAATTACAGACTTACTGACTTGCTACTTGGAGGATTATTCAAGTTTTCTCTTCTTTGGTGAGTTTAATTAGTTGTTTGTGTAATTTCATTACAGCAGTGCTTGGATTTTTAATTTTCATCCTGATTCCATTCCTAACATTTGCATGTAATGCCAAAAAATTTCTTTTAAATATTTCTTTGCATTATTTGATCCTGTTTTCCTTTAGAGAAAACATTTTAAAAAAAGTGGAATGGAACCCATTTATCCAACTATGCAGAGAGCCACTAATTTTTAAACCTATTTTCTAACCCTAACCTTCACTTTTATTCTGCTCATTATCAGCTCCAAAATGAACTGTAAACAGAGAGGAAAATTGATATTTCCTTTATCTGAGATCACAAAAACCATGATTTGCCTTTATGAAGCTGTGTAATTGAGTTATCCCTGACTCTGATTACAAATGGAATAATGCATAAGACAGACAGTGAAATTTTAAAGCTAGAGGAAACCTTAAAGATCTCATCTAAATGCATCCCCATTTTCTGTTGAAGAAAACCAAGCTCAGGGAAGTAGCTGGACCAGCTCAAGGTCATAAAGCAAGTTACTTGCAGAGCTGAGACTGTCAGTATTTCTCCTGCTCATCCCACTGATGTTTTGTTTCTAATGAAATATAATGCCTTTACTTCTGAGTCATCCTGATCACACCTCCTTTTTACACTGGACCATATAAACTCCCATAATTTTTTTTTTTACTTTTGCAGTGTTGAGTATTGATTCCAGGGGTGCTCTACCACTGAGCTACATCCACAGCCCTTTTCATTTTTTTATTTTGAGACAGGTTCTGAGTTGGTGAGGCTGGCCTCAAACTTTCCATCCTCCAGCCTCAGCCTCCTGAATCTCTGGGATGACAGGCATGTGCCACTGTACCACGTCTGTCATTTTTATAGGAGACCTAGAGTCCTATAAATTCATAGTAGAATTATGAAGAGTAGAATTGAGTCCTGTGAAATTCATAGTACATATAGTTGGATGTTCTGTGGGGCGTCCTCCTCTCTTACTTCAACTTTCCCACAGGTAATATTTTAATTATGTGAAATTTAGTTTAAATAAACTTCAAGCTCATCAGCAGCAGAAGAAATAAACGGGAATCTGTCATTTCTATCAGTCATTTTGCATGTGTGTGGTACTGGGGGTGGAACCCAGGGGCCTTCTACCTCCGGGCTATACCCCCAGCCCTATTTTATTTTTATTTGGAAACAGGGTCTTGCTAAGTTGCTGAGAGCCTCACTAAGTTGCCGAGGCCAGTCTAGAACCTGGGATCCTCCTGTCTCAGCCTCCCAAGTACTGGGATTACAAGCATGTGTCACCATGCCCTGCATGTTAGTGAAAATGTTTGGGAAATCACTAAATTCCTCTGGATATGAAATTTCATTGTTTTATTCCATTTCCATAGCCCCAATATTTAAGAAAAACTTAATAGGGGTTTAGAAAAATAAAAACTGACCTGGGTGTGGTGGCACATGCCTATTATCCCAGTTCTTGGGAGGCTGAGACAGGAGGATCACAGGTTCAAGGACAGCCTCAGCAATGCAGTGAGACTTTCAGCATCCTAGTGAGACCCTGTTTCAAAAACAAAAACAAAAACAAAAAGGACTGTGACATGGCTCAGAGGTAGAGTGCCCCTGGGTTCAATCCCTAGTATCGCAATAAACTAAGTAATCACACACACAAAGAAAGAAAGAAAGAAAGAAAGAAAGAAAGAAAGAAAGAAAGAAAGAAAGAAAGAAGCAAACTTGTGCTATGTAGTTAATGTATACCTAGAGCATTCTAATTCTGATTTCCAGTTCAACTGTTGCCTAAATAATATTTATTGTGAATAGTGTTAAGGGAGTCATCTCAATTACCTTGTAATCTTGAAAGCCAGTTTATAGCCAATCATACTGGGACACCTGAGAGATTTTGAAATTGGACCCAGTGGTTCTAAGAGAACCAGGTTGCCTTCTCCATAATTCCTGTAAAACTCATTCTTTCTGTCATCCTCCCAAATACTGGGATTACAGGCATACACCACCACACCTGGCTCTATCACTTTTGTAATAGGGAAGAAATGATGTTTATTTACAGGATGAGATAATTTCATTTGCCAAGTGTTACTATATTGATGATTCTGCTACTAGTGGTTGAGAGATTTTAGAAAGTCACATCACCATTCTGGGCCTTTACTTCCTCATTTTTAAAATTAGGGAGACAAACTAGATCTCAATCCTGGCTGCAGATTAGAAACATTTGTGGAATTTTAAAATATCCCTATTCCTGGGCTCAGCATTGGAGATTCTTATTTAACTAGAATGAGGCCCAAGCATCTGCATTATTTAGACCCTTCCAGGTGTTTTTAATGTGCAGGATGTTGAGAACCACTGCACCAGATATTCACTACTGCTTCTCCCAAGCCATCAGCTATGACCTCTCAATAATCTCCGAGGAAATAGCTATATTAGCAGACGCATATTTATCCTAGCAAATAGAACACCTACATCTTAAAATATTCCATTCCACAATGCTAAGGGGATTTTAAATTCTATAAGCACTGAATTTCCTAAAGCAAGTATAATAAAGCCATAAACATCACAAACATGATAGTATTTTATGACTTCTGAAATAGGATCATACAAAACACAGAATAAAGTAACATAATACATAACATAATAGACACATTTCTAGGCTTTTATATCTTTTCTAACCAGAATCTTATTCTGCTCTAAAATCCTAAGGCATCTCTCTAGGACATAGGTCAATATTTTTATTATTGTTAGTTTCAAGGCAAGATCATGTATATTTAGTCTCCCTAACTTTTATTTACAAAGCCATACTTACTTTAGAGATGCAAAAGAAGGGACGGTGCTTATCATTCCAGTCTCTGCCATTTCGATGGCGTGTTTTATTTCAAGCTTTTTATATAAGGACACAATGCTTGACTTGGGTTGGTTTTCTCGAATCAAAAGCTTCCGAAGGTATTTATCATCAAACTTCTTAAACCTGTAAATAAAGAAAATCAAACTTGTAATTAATGAATACTACCGTGACTAATAAAACAAAAACCAAAACCTTCCAGGTAAAAACATTTAGCAGCATTTAGGTAGTTTGATTTCAGTGTATATTTTTATATATGTATATGTGTGTGTGTGTGTGTGTGTGTGTGTATGTAATAGGCATACTACATAAATGTGGATATATCCATATAAATATATATACACATATATTGATACATTTTTGTATATGAGCATAACAAACATGTATCTAGTATTCAATAATTATAGATTATTTATTTCTCCCTCTACCATCCCTCTTCTTCCTCTTTCAGCAAAATTAGCCAAAAGTCTTATCAATACTTGCAATTTCTGATTCCTCTCCCGTGATTCCTAAGTACTCGCAAATCAGGCTGTAGCCTCCACCACTACACTGAAGCTGCCCTCGCTGAGGTCATCAGTCAGCCCCACAGTACAAACCCAGTGGCCATCTATCAGTTCTCCTCTTTTCAGACCTCACCTGTGACCTTGTCTTTATTTGACATCCAGGATACCACACTCCCCTCGGGTCTCTCCTACCTCTTTCTTGGCTTATTTTGCTGGTTCATTTCCTTGGTTCTGACCTCTGAATGTAAGAGTTCCCTACGGCTCAGTCCTTGGTTCTCTTCCCTACCCGCACTCACCCTCTGGGTACCTTGCCCAGTCTCATGGCTTTTAATAGCATCTTCATATCAGAGACTCCCACATTTGTCCCTCCAGCTCGAACCTCTCTCCCAAACTCCAGACTCAACATCCCCAGTTGGATATCTAAATGGCATCTCAGACTTGACATGTTCAAACTGAACTGACCTCCCACGGTCCTCCCCACCTCAGCTAGTGATGACTCTACTAGGTCAATAACTCTGCTGACATCTTTAATTCTTCCACTTCTATTATATTCCTTGTGATGGGCTGAATTGTGTGCCATCAAAAATTCATGTTGGCTGGGCACACTGGTGCACACCTGTAATCTCAGTACTTGGGAGGCTGAGACAGGAGGATCGCAGGTTTGAGGCCAACCTCAGCAACTTAGCATGTTCCTATAGCCTTTTCCCAACACAGAAGATAGACTGCTCCTATCAGAACATCAGTCACATAATATGGCGGTTCTGCTTCTCCCTTGAATAAAAGCAGGATGGCCTGTAGGACCCTCCACAATCAGGGCGTGGTGTGCCCCCCTCAGCACTGTGCCCCTCCTCCTCAGGAGCAGCGTCACTAGGGTCCTCCCGTCTTACATACATCTCAGCTGTGCTCTGGACCTTATACTTACTATTCCTTCCACTGGAATGCTGTTCCCCCAGGTACCTGCAGGACTCATTCACACACCTCCTTGAAGCCTGTCCTCATTGGTGACTGTCTCTAAAGAGCCTTTCCTATCCATCTTATAATTGTACACCCCACCCCCTCTACATGCTCTACCTTCTCTATCTCATTTCCCAGATGTATTTTTCTATATAGCAGTTGCTGTCTTCTAATATGATATTTAGTTATCTTTCCTATTCTTTGTCTCCTAGCATAAGAATATAAGATATATATATATATATATAGACTTTTGTTTTTTCCTGTATCACCAGTGCCTGGAACCCTGCCTAGCACAACCTCAGTATATGGAATAGAATGGATCATTTGGTCCCCATGCCTCCCTGTATCCACATCCTCTGCCATATTACCTGCAATGTCCTTCCGCTATAGCCTAGGTGACCTACCCTGCCTGCTCTCAGCCGCTGGACTCAATAATGTCATTTGTTTGGGTCAATAGGCTGTTAGCACATGATGCTAGAAGAAGAGGTTTCTAGTGGGCATGCACACTGAAACCTATATGTCATCTATATACAGTCGTCATTAGAGGATATGTACAAAGTGCCATGGATACATATGAACATCATATGAATGAAGCCGGGTCACCTCACCCCAGTCGAACATCAAACAAGGGTGGCCAGGACCAGCTGACCACCAGTGAACCCACTGCAGCACAAGCATATGCATAGCTGTGCACATGCAACATAACTGCACATGGAAATCTATAAATGCTTACGAAATTGTTAAATGAAATACATTCACTGCTGGGAAAATAAAAAGTGACATGGAGCGACATGACCTTCCAGACAGGAGCCACAGTTGGCTCTGCCATCTTTAGCACCCCTGGTCTAATTAACCTGGCTGCCTTGAGATGTCTACCTGGAACAGATTAATGGAGCCCAGAGATAACGTCTGGATAGAGCCAGAAGTCCCCTGACCAACCCAGACCAGCCCAGTCTTCTCTAGATCAACTGATTCACAGTCTCTTGACTCATGCACTGTAATAATATATGACTACGAGCCGGGCATGGTGGCGCACGCTTGTAATCCCAGTACTTAGGGAGGTGGAGACCGGAGG
>PVJS01005909.1:50309-62189 GCA_004027185.1 Glis glis
AAAAAAAAAAAAAAAAAAAAAAAAAAAATATATATATATATATATATATATATATATATGACTACTATTTTGAACAACTGAGTTTTGGGATGGTTTGTTAAGCAACATTATTATGCCAATATATAAGTGAAACCACATGCAATACACATTTGTTGAGAAAGAAATGTGCATTAGAGCAATCATCATAAACCCAGAGAGGTTTATAGGCACACCTGTGCCCTGAAAGGAACCAATGTTAACCTCCATTCCTAGCATTTGTCCTTTGTTCTAAATACTGGAGGGCTCTGAATAATTCAAGAGCCATCGTGAATGTGCTTCGCCATTGGCTGGCCACCACACTGAAGACTGGGCCTACTGTTTTCTAAGCTTATTTTGAATTTCATGTCAGGCCCATTGAACCAGGATTCCCAACAGTAAAACAACATCTTCTTGAACTTCTTTTATTGTTATTATTGTTTTAGCTTTTCGCTAGAGATAAGCAAAAGGAAGGACAAACATGGAGAACAATGGATCTGTTCCGTGTAGGGAATGTGTATTTTCTTTCTTTGTTTTATTTCCACCCCTTTTATTTCTCTGCCAGGGTACACGCAGGTGTTCTCTTTCACCATCAGTAGACTCTTTTTTGCTCAGCCTGAGACATGTGCCCACTGTATTACCCTTTCATTCCATTCCCAAAGGATCAAATGCCTCAAGAACTCTCTGCCATTGGAAATCTACAGCATAAAAGTTTTGGAGGAAAAGGAAAGATACCCAACATGCCCCAAATAATCACTTCTTTTTGTATGTCATTTTTAGTAAAATCAATGATTATGTACATACTAGGATGTGATCAGAGCAGATTTGATTTGAAAAATGACCTGTAAACACCCAATCCCCTACACCCATCCACATTTTGTTCTGCCTGCGATGCACAGTATATATGACAACCCAGAAAATTATTCAAAATTTACCAGGAAATAATTGTGCATGAAGTCTATAAATGCTTATGAAATTATTAAATGAAGTATATTCACTGCTGGAACAAAATGTTAGACATGGAGTGGCATTACCTTCCAGACATGAGCCACAGTTGGCTCTGCTGTCTTTAGCAGTCATGGTCTAATTAGCCTGGCTGACTTGATATTCCAAATCCACTCTATTAGCAATTTCTGTTGGTTCCACCATCAAAATACATGTAAAATCCAACACCCTCTCCCCGCCTCTAATGCTATCCCCGTGGTCCAAAATTTCATGCTCTGTCACTGAATTTTCTCAAATAATTAGTTACACAAGCTACACACAGATGTCCACCTGGAACAGACGAGTGGAGCCTAGAAATACTGTCTGAACAGACTTCCTCTGACAATCCTTCACCAATCTCTCATGATCACACCTTTTCTTCCTCCTAATAGTGCCCCGGAACTGCTGACCTGCATCTTATCCCTACTTATATCTCCTTTCTTCCCCATATCTGGGAGGCAGAAATGGTAGGAATGTGCAGCCCAATCTTCACTTTTGGAAGGAAACCAACTGTTCTTCGTTTCACAGCTAAATAAGCACTTTGGGAGATCACTGATAGGATTCTAGAGAAAGGGGAAAAAAGTGGTTGGGTGGAAAGAGAAAAGGTTGTTGGTAAAGAGGCATGGTTACAGAAACAATGGAGAAAGAGGGTGGAAAATGTCTGTTTATCTGGCTGGGCACAAACAAGGACCCACCCACATGAGGAGGGTCCCAGGATGGGAATTAGGGTTTGGGTGGAGACTCATAAGGCAGACAATCACGTTGTTTGGTTTATCTGCCGCCTCCACAGGAGTGAACGCTTCCCAAGAGAAATGGCCATTTTTGTAATATTTTACAATGCAGATTTTAATTTGCTTTATTACCTTGTGTTCTCATGTGGCTAACTGGGAATTCTCCCCACATGTAAATTATCTTCCCTTTATTTATGAAATAAGGCCAAGTCCAAGTGGCCTTTCACATTAGTCAACAGTGCTGTAGTCTTGTAAAGGTTGTTCTGACAGTACAGTCTTTGTACATCATGGTGAGACTTAAGGATCTCTCTCTCTCTATCTCTGTCTTTCTCTCTCTCTCTCTCTCTCTCTCTCTCACACACACACACACACACACACACACACACACACACACCTGTTTACTATGTGGCTGTTCTGTTATTTCCATAATGTTGACACTTTTTAGAGGCCTGAGTCCAAGGTTTGTGTTTCCTATGTAGCCCTGTGGGCACAACTGAAGCACTCAAAAATTCTCTCATGTTAAATTTCATAGATTGCAGATTGGCCAACCTCGTGGAACTTAGTAGTGGGAGAAAAATCTGTTAGCAAGTTAGGAAACAAAAGGAAGAGAAGTTCTACAAAAACATTTTAGAACAGTGTTCTGTCTTCAGGGTCCAGCTTTCCTACTGCCCCACTTGAAGATCCTGCCTGGCCAGCGATTTGCTGATGCACATTCAACAAACTGCTCTCTCTCTCTAAAAAAAAAAAAAGGTCCCCAATTCGCAGTATTTGTCAGGCCCCTCATATGTGTAAGCTCTCCCAACATGGCTCCTTGAAGCCACTGCTATGGATGGCGCTGAGTGGATGGAGTGCAAGAGAGGCACATGAGCTCCCCGAAGCCTGTGAGGGCTGGCTCCTGAACCCCACTGTTTCAAGGGCTGCTGTCACAATAGATCTGTGCTTCTTGATCCCATAGTTCTATTTTTTAGTTTGTATTAGAGCATCCATCTAATTCTGCCTGGCTAGTCTAGCTTTTCCACTTCAATGGTAAGGGCCATGAAAAGAGGTAGTAAATCATATATATCCACCACAGAGCCATTTATAAGAAAAGTAAACTCATGTATGTGTGTGTATATGGTTTATATAAATATGTGTAGTATTTCAGATAAGCCTTTAAATAAATGTATATTTATATATATGATAATCATATGTATATAAATATATATGGTATCTGCTAGTTAGATTTCGTCTCCAGGTGCTCCAGATCTCTGCCTTTGACACAGCCCCTCACCACGACTGGTCAAAAGGGCAGTAACAAAACCCCCATTTTAATCAAACAGACTTCCTTCCTCAGCCTCCCTTGCAGTAAGGAATGGCCATATCACTGGGTCCTAGCCATGTGATATAAAGGGAAGAACTGTGTGGTATTTTTTGCTGACTTTGGTTAGGAGGCAGGGAGCAGATGTCCTGTGTCTCTTTGTTATCTTCCTTCCTTCATGCAGCCTAGAATGGTTGATCCTGAAGCAGCAATTCTCTTCCAAGAGGCAGACATGGACATGGAGGCTACTCTTAGCGGGTCACTTAGACAGAAGGATCCTGAGACCCTGACAACTATACGGAGCAGAGATCATCTATTAAATCTGAATTACCGCCGGGCATGGTGGCGCATGCTTTTAATCCCAGTACTTGGGAGGCTGAGACCAGAGGATCTGAGTTCGCAGCCAGCCTCAGCTACTTAGTGAGGCCCTCCGCAACTTCGTGAGATCCGGTTTCAAAATAAAGTATAAAAAATAGGGCCGGGGGTGTAGCTCTGAGGTAGAACGTCCCTGGGTTCAATCCCCAGTACCGCAAAAAAAAAAAAAAATCTGAATTATCTATCTCTGGCTGTTTGCCTAACAGAAAAAATAAGCTTCTACCTTGTTTACTATTATTACACATTTCTATTATAGCTGAACTTTATCTGAAAAGGCATGCTGTGATCCAACATAAGAAAGATTTTCAGCTGGGCTTGGTGGTGCACACTTGTAATCCCAGTACTTGGGAGGCTGAGACAGGAGGATCGCAGGCTCACAACCAGCCTTAGCAACTCAGAGAAGCCCTCTGCAACTTAGTGAGATCCTGTTTCAAAATAAAGAATAAAAAATGGGGCTGGGGGTGTATCTCACAGGTAGAATGCCCCTGGGTTGAATCCCCATTACTGGAAAAAAATATGTGCAACCATGCAAAATATCATAAGTCAATACTTTCTGCTCCCAGAGTGATCCAGAGCCACTCTGTGATTCAATGGCAAAAGACTTTCTTACTTGTCTCTCCAAAAGTTGTGACCCCAATGTCCACAAACATCTTCAATCCCAGTCTTCACATGATCAAAAAACTGAAACAGAAAAAGCAAGTTAATCAATTAGTTTTTACCTGAAATCAGCTATTGTCACTCTACTTATATCATGCCTAAACTCCAATGACCCTGTCGTTTTTGTTTCTTGTTTGTTTTACTGAAATCAATGAAATTTGTTTGTCTTTAAACATATTGAGATATCTGTCCTATTCATATCAGGCGATACTTCAGTTATTTTGATCACCCTAAGTTTTTTCATAAGTTTGAAGAATATGAAAAATGGCAATAATTGTCAAAATAATCGTAAAAATTGAATAGAAATATTTTCAGGTGGAAGGAAATAAAAAGGGGGTTTCGTGACCCTCTATTCACATAGGAGTTTGGCAATCTGACTTGGAGATGTGACTGTGGGATTATGATTATTCTACACTCCCCAACGCAGTCCTTCCCCAGCCCTCCCTCTTCCTTCTTCCGGAAATGATTTGGTGTCAGGACATTGGAGTGAGTCAGATACTTCTTTCATCATTTTGGTTGCTACACTTGGTCAGCACCTACCCGACAGTGGATTTCCTCACTGACAGCTTGTTGTTTCTTATTGGATCTCTTGACATCAAGAAACTCCACCAGTGGTCGGATAGTTATTCCCTATAAAGAAAAAAAATTGAGTGAATTTCAACCAATTTTCTCATGATAACAAAAATCCAAGAATAACTTCTCGTCTCCTAAACTTTGATGACCAGCAAGAAAACATATTCTGCTGCCAAGATTTAAGACAGTAAATGTAACATTTTGTTATTTTTTTTCTTCTTTTTCGATACCTGCCTTATTTTGGGAAGACCATGTCCCCACACAAAACAATGGACAAAAATGGAAGAAATTGATAAAGAAGAAAATAAAGTATTCAGTTCAAGGGAAATCACTATTTGTATTATCCACAGAAAAACTTTTCAGGGATTCTTTGTGTTTGCTCATTTATGAAGATAGTTTTACAGTTTTAACTCAGCTTCTACTGCATACATGCCAGAGGCTTAGGCATTTGTGACTCTGAGATGAATAGTCACGGTCCTGTGATTTAAGACTTTGGGGTCAGATACAAAGTCAGAGCTACCCAAAAGTAGTTACAAAGTAGGGCGAAGAGGAATCATGCAGAGAAACACCAGGAGCTGGTCAAGGCAAGCTTCATACAGAGGGAACATCCAGTCAGGACCTTAGCAAGGATTGGAAGCCTCTCCCAGCAGAGACAGCCAAGGACCCGCAGTGGGAGACAGTGTGGAGTGAGTCTAGGCATGTCCGGGGTGAACAAGGATCAGAGAGAATTAGAAGCTATTCAGTAAACTGGGAAGGCTAGAAGGAATTCCTTAACGTGATAAATCATATCCACCAGGAAGCTGCAGGGAACACCTTGCTTAATAAGGAAACATGGAAAGCATTTCCATTAGAGTCAGGAACCGCGGCAGGAGGATGCTCCCTGTCTTTCATTCAGCACAGTTCTGCCTGTCCTAGTCAATTAAAGAAGAATAGACAAAGAAGAGAGAGATGTATAAATACTACAATGAAATGCCCAAGTGTTTGTTGTTAATGGATAATCTGCCTTATTTTTTTTTAATGGCACTGTGAATTGAATCCAGAGGCATTCTACCCCTGAGCTATACCCTCAGCCCTATTTTACTTATTTTTTTGAACCAGGGTCTCACTAAGTTGCTGAGGGCCTTATAAAGTTGCTGGGGTAGGCCTCAAACCTGTGATTCTTTTGTGTCAGCCTCCCAAGTACCAGGATTAACAGGCCTGTGCCACCACTCCTGGTAATGATCCGCTTTTTTATCCAAAAAATACTAAGATAATGCTTTTTCATTGAAAAACAACAAGAAAGTCTAATAAAGTGATTAACATAAAATCAACATGCACAATCTATTCCACAGACTAATTTTAAACTGTAAAATAATAAATACATAGCAATGAAAAATAAAAAACGTGTGTATAACTAATATATTAGTCTGTTTTGGAGGCAGAGGACATGAAATTTGTGTAGGCCATATTTAGCTAAGCTAAATGCTATGTTCTAGGAGTTTGGGTCTCTGTTCAGGAAGGAGATGGGGGATAAAACATACACTTTTGACAAGGTACCTTGTTTTATAACATTGGAAAATTTCCAATTTGGATCATCTAAGAATAATTTGGTAAGGCTTAGGGAAATAAAGTAGTTGGTTATTATCTATGTAGTCTAAAAAATAAAACTCTTAGTTTTCCAATAAACTACTGAAAAATATCTTTGCAAAGCACAAGTTAAATGTGCACCTGTTCAGTGGGCTTTGGCATAATAAACACAACATGATACCTGATGGCCAGGCCCAGATGTGAGGCTCACTTGACAGCAAGTTCAGAGAGAATAATCGGGAGGTGAGATTTGTTTTCTATCTTGTTCTATCTCTGCTTTCCTCCCACTCTTCATCCCTCTGGGGGAAGGGAGGAACCTGTTGTCTGGTTACAGTGAGCATTCTTTTGATCTGTGTTTTGGTGGAAAAAAATGAGTTCTTCTTTTGGAAATTAATATTTACAAAAAAATAGAGAGAGAATGGGGAGAAACTGCTTCATATTTCCTTGCTGATTTAGCAAGGCATCCCCGGAAAAACCTGAAGAAGGTGTTTTCATTTATTAAATAATATCACTGTCATTGCTATGCTATGTTATGTAAGGCCTTTCTCAAGTTACAAACTGGATAGCAGAGGGAACAAACCCAGTTGCACAAACAGCACTGATTTGAGAATGGACTATGCGGAATGAGAACAATAAGAGTGTTTGAGCAGGCGTTCCTGGTTCCTGACCAAGCAGGTGTGGCTTGGAGGTAGAATGCCCCTGGGTTCAATCCCCAGTACCACCAACCCCTCCAAAAGAAGATATATGTGTGTGTGTGTATGTATATATGTGTGTGTGTGTGAGTGTGTGTGTGCATGTGTGTGTGTGTGTATGCATATATATATACACACATACATGGGTACTGTCATTATTAAAAATATATCTAAATATATATGTCACATCCTTTGATTTATCAAGTGAAAGCACATTTGAGAGACCTCACAATATCTGCAATATCTATCCAATAGTGGACATCATCATATCAGTTTGATGTGAAGCAAAGTTTCACTTAATTCTTTTATTTATTTATTTGGGTACTGAGGATTGAATCTAGGGGTATCCTACCTCTGAACCTTGCCCTCAGCCCCCCCATTTTTTTTCTTGAAACAGGGTCCCGCTAAGTTGCTGAGGGCCTCCTCAAGTTGCTGAGACTGACCTCAAACCTGCGATCCTCCTGTTTCAGCTTCCCGAGTACTGAGATTACAGGCATGCACCACAATGCCCGGCTAGGTTTGCTTAATTCTTAAGATACCATGGGCCTTGAGTGTCCCCTCATGTTCCTGCATGAGGTAGTCAGAATCACTACTTTCTCCCTGCGCCATTTCTCAAGGTTGCAAGCAACTAGCAAACTCAGGAGAAAAAGTAACATCACCCTCAGAGAGAGTGCTGGATCCCTGAGCTCAGTGTCCCCCTGCTTTCATGCAGCCTGTGACACACGCAGACATCCATCATGGGCCCTTGTGTCACCTCCGTGGAAAGAGGGACTATGGAAAACCCACACAAAATCCTGAATACTGCTTTTACCAGGAGTAACAAAGCCTTTTGTCTCTGACCCAGGAGACGTGTGTCTTCCACCAGCATCTATGAAGCAGTAATAGACTGCTGTGTTCTGTTCAGTGATTTACAGTAAATTACATCACAAATCTGCAATGGTAGCAAAAAGAGATTTCCATCTCTTGAATTCCAGTTGGTTAACTGTTATTTTTATTTAGTTCTTTCACTCATAGGTAACTACTGAATGTATTTACAGAATTCTGTCGTAGGATTACAGGGATTAACTAAATAATAATAATAATTTTTGTACTCTATTTTTCCTCCCAAATAAAAGCATACTGAAAGAAGTTAACTTTTTCTTCTGTTACTATTTGGCTTAATGTCATATATTAAAACATAGGAAATCACAAAGTTAAAGCTTTGTATCAGATATTGTACTCTACATACACACTCCCCTACACTAGCCGAATGGGAAATACCATCATACAGATTTTACACTGAAGTAAACTGAGGCACAGAGACTGTAAGAACCAAGGCCACAATTTCAGATCAGATTGGACTTATTCCAAATATCTCTGCTTTTTATTTTGCACTCCACTCCCAAATTTTGAATATAACTTTAAAACATGAGGAACAACTTATATTTTATACGTAACATTACCAATCTTACTGAAAAGAAAATAAACTCAAATGTACAAGGAGTTGGCATTGTTTACTAATGCAACATTCTGTATGCATGACTACATCCTGATAACATGATAATGTGCTATTCAAATTAGCAGCATGATCCAATCAATGATTAAATGCTCCTGACAAATTATGATGTCAAATAATAAATCACAGGTCACATGAAATTCTATTTTTGTGCTAGCCCAACAGTATCAAGTTGGAAGAGCTTATCCTCTTAAAAAATATTGAAATAAGAGGCAGGGAAATGCATTGCAAAGCCTAAGAATAGGTCCATCAGCATAGAAGAGGTCATTTGAAAAAAAAATACATCGTTCATACTTAAAGGGCAAAATTTTATGTATGAATTTATGATTACTTATTCAGACCATATTTGCTGTAGAATGCCTCTGGGTTCAATCCCTAGTACAGTTGTCAGTATTCAGAGCTTACAGGTATGCCCAGGTGTCTGTTCAAAGTGAGTATGTAGGCATTTAATACAGCAATAGGTATTTTACTGATATTTCTTGGTTGAGCTTCAATCCCAAAGAGCCGAAAAATAATTATGAGTATTATAGTGATACCCTATATTAGTCACCTATACGTACATTCTATAAATAATATTATATATTTTTGCAATGCCTTTTTCCTATACAATATTTGTTCTGATTATAAAAATATAATTTTATATCTGATGAACTTAACAACTAAAAAATGTGAGCTTGTGTATTTTATTGTCCTGTTTTGAATAATATCTTTCTCTAAGTCACATTTGTCATATTTAAAAATGCCTAATATCACGGGGCTGGGGCAAGAGGGCTGGCTTGGGGCTGTAGCTGTCTGAGAAACACTTGGGTAGACCACGGCTGATACTGTCAGCTCCCAGAGACCAAGTTCCTAGCTGCACTAGGCTGAACTGGTTCTATTTTGCATTTGGTACTCTTATTTGATAGCCTCTCTTCTGAGAGGAGTCCGGAAGCACTGAATGCCTTGGCAAGACTCACTGTGGCTGGTAAGGTCAGAGGCAACAGGTCTAGAAGAGGGGGGATGAACCACTCACCCCTGGCCTTTCCTGCTAGCATTCTTCCCTGGGATGCTGGGAGAAACCAAAATACTTCAGGCAAAATTGATTCACTTCACAATTTTGTCTCAGGCAAGGTGCAAAGATCTGTTACAAAGATCCTGTAAATACTGAAGATTAAAGTTGAAAACAAAAAAATATTCCTCCTCTTCACAGCCCAAAGACTCCATGGTGTCTCCTAAGTTTAGGGAGAGGCTTCAAATCCACACGGAAGAGTTGAACAAGAACTAGTATCGATAACTATAGGTGAAACTATAGTCATCTAACAGCATTGGGCCACCAACGAGACAATGGTACAACAGTGGTCTCATGAGATTACCATGGAGCAGAATTCTTATTGCCTAGTGAGATCATAGCAGCTGTAACATCATAGCTCAACACACTACTCATGTATTTGTTGGAATGCTGTCAACAAACCTATTGCACTGCCAGTCACATAAAAGTATAGCACATACGACTATGTGCAGTATCTAATACTGGATAACAATAATGAACGGCCAGGCTACAGGTTTGCTTATTTACTATGTTGTACATTTTATTCTTCTTTTAGCGTGTACTCCCATTCAGAGTTCACTGTAAAGCAGCCTCAGGCAGGTCCTTCACGAGGAGTTACAGAAGAAGGCATTGTTACCTTAGGATGACAGTGCCCAGCATGTCATTGCCCATGAGGACCCTCAGTGGGATGAGATGTGGAGGTGGGAGACTGTAACACGGAAGATCCTCGTCCTGCATAGTCCTAGGCCTATGTGTACTTTTCTATTTTTGTTTAACAAAAAAGTTTAAAAAGTAAAAAACTATAAAAAAAAGAAAATGTGAAAAAAATTAAGGTTGATCGTTATACTTCAATATAATTGTCATGATGCAAACCATTCTAGAAATTATACTTTCTACATATATTTTCCAGACATTAAAAGTATTTATTTTCAATACTAAAAAAAAGCAAAAACTAAAATTTAAATAGGCTATGCCATACAGCCTAGGTGTGTGTGAACATCATCTAAGCCTCTGTGAACATCATAGATGTTCAATGACATATCCTAACACTGCCTTTCTCAGAACGTATTTCCATCATTAACGGACACCTACACTACCAACCACAACCTGGCAAGTAATGTCTTCTTTTTCACTCAACCTCTCTAGAGAGCTTGGTCTGTGTGGTGAGTCCTGGACTCAACTTCAGCCTCCGTCATTCACAGACACGAGGCCTAGGGTCAGTCTGTTTCTCTCTTGGAGAATCAGTCTGCTTCGCAGGCAGTGACTACAGTCTCTACCTTGAGGTTAGTTTTGGATGGAAAGAGTTCATGCACCCAGGAAAGCCCTGAGCGCAGACGCACCACGCCGTGAGCGGTCAGGGAAGGGGCCCAGCATCACATTGGAAAGGTGTGGGTCAGAGATTGCGATGGAAAGTCGTGTCCCCTTCTTAACTTGGGCAAGGGTCCCCCAAGGCATCTTTCTCCAGGGCTCCATATACCACTCGCCGTCCTCCCTGTTAGGAAGGATGCATGAATGAAGAAACAACTGTCTTTTGGAGAACTGAGCAGTACTGAGCACTCACTACACCCAGACCCCCTAGGAGACACTTCTTTTAGGATTAAAACCAAACCACTCCGACTACCCGCTCTGCCTTCCACCAGCTGTGTAGAGTTGGTAAGATTACTTAAGCTCAGGCTCAGTGCCTCACTTTCTCATCCACTAACTGGGGATAACGAACTCCTAGAGCTATGTGTCCTGAGACTGTTGTGAGGGTGAAGTGGGTTAATATGTAAGAAGCTTGGATTTGAGTCAGGTGCCTAGACAGCATTCTATGACTAATTGTTAAATAACAGTGAGAAAGATTTCTTTTGCTTTTTGCTTTTTATTGGCTAGGTCTCTATTTTTTTTTTTGGTGCATTATAATTATACATCATCATGAGGTTCAGGGTGATAGAAACATACATGCACACATCACTTGGTGTGTTTCCTGCTGGATTCCACCCTGCTCTCTCCCCCTCCCCACATATAATATTGAAATTGGTATTGAGAACTTCATATATGAACGTAGCATTATTTGGACTGTTTCCTTCATCAAGTCTCTCCTTTCCCCTCCCCACCTCCCTTCCTAAGTCCCCAAAAGAAAGAAACCCGGCTTCCTGCTCTCTCACTGATCATGTGTCTGTTTCCTTGGCTTCCCTCTTCTCCCCAGAGCCCTAAGGCTGGGCAGCCTCAAGGCCTAATCCTTTGTTCTTCTTTCTTTGTTTTTTTTTTCTCTTTTTTGGAGGTACTGGGGATTGAACCCAGGGGCATTCAACCTCCAAGCTACACCTCCAGCCCTTTTTTTAATTTTTCGTTTTGAAACAGGGTCTCACTAGGTTGCTGAGGCTGGCCCTCAAACCTTTGATCCTCCTGTCTCAGCCCCTCTAGTAGTAGAATTACAGGTGTGTGCCATCCTGGCCAGCTGTTTTTTTTTTTTTTTTTTTTTTTTT
>PVJS01005910.1:0-47932 GCA_004027185.1 Glis glis
GGGAGGGAGGGAAAAGAACCAAAAGAAAAACCTCACTGGCAAATAAATTGGGGAAATACTCTGTACTAAGCCTGTTGAAGTGGCAGGAAGCATGCTCAATGTTAAATGTTCAGAAAGTCGCTGCTGTCGCATGTGGTGATGCATGCTTGTCATACCAGTACTTGGGAGGCTGAGACAGGAGGATCACAGGTTTGCGGCCAGCCTCAGCAACTTTGTGAGACCCTGTTTCAAACTAAAAAATAAAATAGGGCTGGGGATGTAGCTCAGAGGTAGAGTGACCCTGAGTTCAATCTCAAGTACCACACAAAAAAGTCACTACTGTCAAGAAACTTTCCTTTAAACTTGTTGGAGCAAATAAAACTTTATTCATCTAGAATAAAGATGAATTTATTCTTTACTTATCTAATACCTCTGGCCCCTGCCATTGCCAGAGATAGAGGGTAGCCACCACAGGGAAGGGGCCTGTCCACACGCCTCTACCCTCTGCCATTCTGGGTAAGGGGCTCACTCTCTGCTATTCAATGTGCTTCCCCATGTAGCAGGAAGCAGAGCACAGGAAGTTCTAAGCATGTGCCACTTAGTCTCCCCAGTGGAAAGAAAGGGCCTCTCTCTCCAGAGCATTACTTCCAGAGACCCAGTGAAGACTCTTGCTTGGGTCACATGGACGGGTGTGGGCAGGAAGCTAGGGCACTGGAGCAGCGGGCACAGGCACTTTGGGCCGTCTTCTGTGGCTGGAGAAGCCCAAGCCACACTAGACTCACATGATTGCAATGGTCAAGAGAAGTTCCCTAAAACAGTGCACGTGTATGTGCACCTGCATGTGGGCTCATGAGCATGGGGTGGGTTGGGGACAGAATCTCTACCCCCAGTTCCAGAGGGCTTAAGAGACATCACAATTTGGATGTGTAATGAGTACTTCAAATTCAAATGTCACAAATGTCCCAGCTCTCTCTCCCTTCCACCAACTTTCTCCCTCCCTCCATCTCAGCAAAAGTCACCATTAAATACAAATCAAAGCGGGGCGTGGTAGCGCACCCTTGTAAATCCCAGTACTTGGGAGGCTGAGACCAGAGGATCAGTGTTCACGGCCAGCCTCAGCTACTTAGTGAGGGCCTCTGCAACTTAGCAAGACCCTATTTCAAAATAAAGAATAAAAAAATAGGACTGGGGGTGTAGCCCAGAGGTAGAATACCCCTGAGTTCAATCCCTGGTACTGCCAAAAAAAAAATACAAATCAAAGTCAGGCGTGATGGTGCACATGCCTGTAATCCCACTACTTGGGAGGCTGAGACAGTTGGATAGCAGGTTCCAGGTCAGCCTCAGCAACTTAGCAAGGCACTCTGCAATTTAGTGAGACCCTGTTTCAAAAAATAAAACCAAAAATTAAAAAATAAAAACAAGGCCAGGGCATAGCTCAGAAGTAGAATGAATGCCCCAGTACCATAAAAATAAAATAAAATAAGATAAGATAAGATAAAATAAAATAAAATAAAATAAAATAAAGAACGGGAGTCATCCTCAGTTCCTCTTTTCCCTCATTCTCCACTTTTGAGCTCCAGCAAATCCCCAATACTATCTTGAAAGTTTATTTGGAATGGACCACCTCTATCTTCCCTGACAGCACCCATCCTGGCCCTCACCTCATCCCTGTACTCTACCCACTTTCGTTTCTGCTAGCCCGCCTTCTTCCCCACAGCGTTCTCAGTGCTCCACATGCGACAACCACTTGATAAATATTTGTAAACAATGGGTAAAAGGGGAAAGGGCTGATGAGCTGGGCAGACAAAACAGCGGATGCCAGTCTAACCACTACCTGGATGTGCGTGACTCTCAGGACAGAGCTTAGCTCTAAGGCCTGAGCAACAAAAGCAAACTCAGTTAAAATAAGACCTTATGTTCTCTTTTCATGAGAAAAGTTTTTTTGTTTGTTTGGTTTTTTTGCCCTGTGATACTAAATGCTAAAAGCAATTATAAGCTATTCGTTCAACAAATATCCACAGGTCCTTAAATGGAGCACTGAATTTAAAAATGAACTGATATGCTGGGCATGGTGGCACACGCTTCTAATCCCAGTACTTGGGAGGCTGAGACCAGAGGATCTGGGTTCACGGCCAGCCTCAGCTACTTAGAGAGGCCTCTGCAACTTAGTGAGACCCTGTTTCAAAATAAAGAATAAAAATAGGGCTGGGGGTGTAGCTCAGAGGTAGAATTCCCCTGGGTTCAATCCCCAGTACCCCCCCCCAAAAAAGAAAGAACTGATGATTCTTTTTTGGGGGATGGTAACTGGGGATTAAACCCAGGGGCATTCTACCTCTGAGCTACACCCCAGCCCTTTTTTAAACTTTTGTTTAGAAACAGGGTCTCATTAGGTTACTCAGAGTCTTGCTATGATGATTCCTTTAACAAAAAAATATGGACACTCCTTCAGACCAAGCTTCCTATCAATGTTGGCCGAAAGCCAAAGGCAAACATTAAAAATTAAAGTACGGGGCTCAAGGAAGGTAGGATAATGGGGTCCATCCAGGTAGCTTTCTAGAGATCTGAGAATGGGAGGATTGAACTTTGACTCCCTGGGCGGCCTCGGGTCCTGTGGGGGGCCGTGCTGCAGGCCCCCACTTCTGCTGATTAGCTTTGGGGAGCCATTGAAGTGGGGAATGACGTGCTTGGATTTGCAGTTCAGCTGTGCAGACAATGGATCAGAGAGAGGCCACGGGAAGAGCAGCTCTTAAGAGGCTCTTGAAGTCTTCCAGGAGAGTAATGATGACAGTCTGAACTAAATTTTAATGGAACTTGGTACTCACAAGCTCTCTCTAGCCCGCCATGGGCTGCCACATCAGCGGAGTCTATTACAGAGGCACTACCCCAGGAACATGCTATCCTTTTCCAGAAAATTTCACAAAGGGCTACTCCCCCTCCTCTAACAGAGGGCTGTGCATGCACAGAACTTCTGTGTGTGCAGCTTCTATATTAAAATAAATTGAAGAACGTTTGACAGCAATAGTCTGGGGGAGGCTTGGAATTAACTGGTCCCTGAGTGTGGGCAGAAGAACGTTTTAATCCTCAGCTTCCGCCTGGGCAGTGTAAGCTGCCAGCCTCCTCCCACTGAGACTGCTGCTTCTCCATGAAGAGGGATTTCCCACAGAAAGCATGTTAGAATCCAGCAAACTTCTTATACAATTTATCTTGATCAAGGTGATTCACTTCTGCAAAACTTTTATCAAAGTCATGGTACAGTAAGTTTGTACCATGATGGCTGCAGTCCGGCCAGGCTAGATCTGCATGTTCTCTTTATCTTATCTTGCCACTCCGAGTAGGAATGGATGGCCCAGGATATCAGGGCCATTCCACTGGTATTTACTGAACTAACTACAGAAAAAGACTCTGTCCTCCTACTTCCCCCTCTACACCCTACCTTCAATTTCCTGACCTACCACAATGGGCCTCAATGTGCACAAACAGTTTCTTTTAACCCTGAGTCCCCAGTGCTTTTCACAAGTTCATTATGAAACACTTCATCAAAGAATGTCTGCCTAGATCGATGATAATGAGTTCCTGGGCTGGGAAGTGAAACTCTACAAATATCCTCTTAGACTTTGAACATCCTGAAGAACTCTTTGGAGTAAAGATATCCCTGTCTCTCTTCTCATTGCTGTCCTCAACCCTATCTTTCAACACACACACAACAGCAGCTAGGACACTTGGAGGATCTTTGAAAAACTGTCTGACCCAAGAAGAAATCTGCATTTAGGTCTGATTGAAGATGGAATCAGATCCCGTGTTCAACCTCTCCAAGGGTCCTCCCACATTCCATTTAAGTATGGGCTCTGTCTCACTCACCTCTTGATCTGAATACCAACAGTATCTCTGGGCAACAGGAAGACTTCTCTTATCCTCTGCATTTGCAATGGTAATAGGCATCTCTTGGGATCTGTGGGGAGTTGGTACCACGAACAACCACAGATACCAAAATTTGAGAATGCTCAACTCTCATATAAAATAACATAGCATTTGCATATAACCTACACACATCCTTTCATAAACCATCTCTAGATTACTTACAATACCCAATACAATGTAAATGTTATGTAAACAGTTGTTAAGATTCTATTGTTTAGGGAATAATGACAAGAAAAAAATCTATCCATGTTCATGAAAGAATTGTTTTCAAATATTTCTAATCTGTGGTTGGCTGAATCCACAGATACAGAACCCACAGGCACTGAGGGCCAATTGTACAAATTTCTCAACATGCCGTGTCCTGGTCATTCAAGCTAAGAGCCAGTGAACCCAACTGTATAAGAGACTGAGATGGCTTTGTAAAAGAGCAAAGCAGACAAGAGAAAGGCTACTGATGGCTGGAAGAACAGCAGTCTTGGGGACAATGACCAGTAAAGGACAGCATGAGTTCCAGGGCCCATGAGAACACCAGGGTCCTGGAGGACCAAGGCAGCTAGAGAGGCCATAATGGAAGAAAGGGCTGGGTAACCACCCAGCTCTTCTGTTCCTGTTAGGCACAAACATGGAACTAGCATTGCCAAGTCTGATTTTATCATAAGGGCAGAAGAATGGTCTATGTCTGAAATCTCCCAACTTGTCAATGTTGGGACCAATCTCAAATTTTTAAATGTTGTATATTTAAAGCTCATCAGAGAAGGCTACAAGACACTAGGCTTGTGACATCTGCTGGAGGCCCAAGCTGCTCATTACCATTTTAAATGGCCGCTGATTCTTATAAACTTTTGTCTTCTCAAACATCACAGAAAGGTCTTCTGTGAGTGGAAATTACACAAGATCCTCCCAAGACTGGCACCAATTGTGTACAGCCTGACACTTGTAGTCCCGTGCTTAATAATAGCTGGATTAAAATGTCCATGGTAACGAATAAGAAGTTTTGTCTAGCTCATCCTTTCGCAGCCTTTCCCCCACGTGTCAATTGAATGACCTAAGTCATTGTTTCCACAAGGAGTCAGGGGAGAAGTAAAGGCAAAGGGAAGCTCAAGGAAAGTGCTTCCAAAGCCCACGTGATTTAGGAGAACTCGGAGAGAGGGAGAGAAGGATCCCAACTTTATAAACACGGCAAAATTTAAGAGACACAGGGTGATGAGGGGTGAGATCTGAACTCTGAGAAATAAAACTTCTACAGAAAAGGAGCCAGGCCTTGCCACTCTACAGGGAAGAAAAGGTAAATAAACTGAACATGCACACAAGAGGACAAGAATTGCCTGAGAGCAAAAGGAAGCTTTGAATGAAATGTGCACAGAGCTCCTGGTCTGTGCCCACTTTAAGGTAAGATCTGTGGCTCTGTCTAGGAAAAGTCCATATTCAGTCTGCAAGAACTAAGTCCTATGCTCAACACTTAGAGAGTCCTTCTGCTCTGTGCTGTGCTTGTCAGTGAAGCTAAACTGAAGTGCCTCGCCCTGCTGAGATCCCCTTTAAAGTATCTCATTAGTCCTTGATTCCTTTCACATACCTCTGGCTTGTCTAGCTGGACACTGTCCTGTAAGGCCTGTCCCCACAACGCCTCCACACACTCTTCTTCCAAGAGCATGGCACAGTAGAAAGATTCATTTTAGACCTGGATTGAAATAGGAGTTTTCACTGAGCATGGTGGCACACACCTATAATCCCAGCTACTAGGGAGGGAGGCTGAGGCAGGAGGATCACAAATTCCAGGCCAGCCTGAGCAGCTTAGCAAGACTGTATCTCAAAATATTTTAAAAGGGTGGTGGTGCACCCTTTTATAATCCCAGTACCTGGAAGGCTGAGACAGGAGGATCGCAGGTTCGTGGCCATCCTCAGCAACTTACTGAGGCCCTCCACAACTTAGTGAGACCCAGTTTCAATATAAAAAAATAAAATAGGGCTGGGGGTATAGCTCAGAAGTAGAATGCCTCTGGGTTCAATCCCCAGTGCCACAAAAAAAAATTTTTTTTAAGGGCTAGGGGTGGAGGTCAGTGGTATAGTATCATTGGATTCAATCCCCAATGCCATTTATATATTTATATATATAAACAAACAGGCATGTTCTTGGGCTGGGCATGTAGCTCAGTAGTAGAGCACTTGTCTAGCAGGTGTAAGGCCCTGGGTTCAATTCCCAGCACCACAAGAAGGAGGAGGAAGAGGAAAAGGAGAAGGAGGAGGAGGAGGAGGGAGGAGGAGCAAGGAGAGAGGAGGAGGAGCTATCTCACACTGGGCAAGAAGAAGAAAGAGGAGAAGGAGGAAAAGGAGGAGGAAGAGGAGGAGGGCGAGGAAGGGGATGAGGGAAGGGGAGGAAGGCTGGAAGGGGAGGAAGGCGGGAAGGGGAGGAAGGAGAAAGGGGGAGAGAGGGGGGAGGAGGAGAAGGCATTACCTCACACTGGGGATTAAATGAAATAATAAATCGAAAGACATCAGTTCAATGAACCAAACATAAACAGTGTTCAAGTGTTCTTTCATCTCTCCTGACCCAATCCTCCCACCAGAACCCCAACGTTTTATATTTTATGACCCAAAATGTCAAAAGTAAAATAGTCTGACATACTGACCACATTAACCAGAACCCTGAAGAGATGTGCAAATTCTAAACCTCTTTTTCTTCTTCTTTCTTATCAATATACACTTGTTAAGTGACAGATTAATAACAAAAAGACTGTCAATTCCAGAAACCAGATTCAATAACAACAAGAGCACCCATAGTAGCCCCATGTCAATAGTCAGGAATCATTTTTATTGCAGCTTCTTATGCTACTTGACAGGAAGTTGTTTTTTTTATCTTGGATGTTGTTTTAAATATAGTAATAAAAGAAAATATGACCGGCTGTTGGAACCCATATGCTATTCCTATTCAGGACTACAAAATGCTCATTCAGAGTTTGCTTGTGTGCAGCAAGGAGCAGCCAGAGGGGAGCCAGGGAAACTCACTGTTCAGAAAACTAGAAAATAGAAATCAGGGCTGGTTCTTTCTCATCTAAAACTCCTAATGCAGATCAAATTGATTCCTTTGGAATTTTTTTATTTTTAACTATACTAGGGGTCCAAACAAAATATTCATTGATGGTCTCTGTGCTGCCAAGCTGGCCTTCGCCCAGTGAACTCAGGCATGGGCACAGCAGACCACTCGGTCCTTCTGCTAGGATCACCATGAAGCCATGTTCTCCTGGCTCCTGTCTTCTCCTATGGGTTCTTCTTTCCGTTCTCTGCTGGTTCGTGATCCTTTCAATGTTAAGAGTTCCTCCCTGCTTGGTCCTTCTCGGGCATGGTCGGTCAGTCTGTCTCTCTCTCTCTCTCTCTCTCTCTCTCTAGTCCTCAGTAAGACCACACCTGTCACATGGCTTTAAATATTCCCTGTTGGTTGGCAAATCCCAAATTCCTCTCTTCAGATCACATCTTTCCTCTGGGCTGGCCATTCACACTGCCATCCACAGCTCAGCATCTTCACCTGGGCAGTTCCTGGGCACCCCGAGCTCAATGTGTACAAAAGTTTTGTCCTGTTCCCACTCCCACCGGTCTCCGTCACCCTGAATAAGGTCTGTCTACGTGGTTGCTCATGATCATCACTGGTTCCTTCTTTTTCCTCCACTCCCATCCATAAGTCCTATCATTCCCATATTCAAAACATGCCCACCTCTCCCCACCTTCTCCAGAAATCCCTAGACCAGGCGGTTCCCCAGGTTTCTCGGCATCAGGACATCGAGGAGAGTTGTTTAAACGGATTGCTGGGCCCTACCCCCAGAGTTTTTGATATAGTAGATTTAAGATGAGGCTGAGAATCTGCATTTCTAGTAGGTCTCCAGGTGATCCTGATGGGACTGATGCTGAGACCACGTTGAGAAGCCCCCAAGGCACCATCTCTCACCTCCATGACTCCAACGTCTTAATCACTGCTTTCCCACTGTTCTGCTTCTCAGTAATTTATTCTCCACTCAGAAGCCTCTAATCATTTTGGACATATCAGATTATGCTATTTTCTCTACTTTAAAGGCTACAGTCCCAGCTCCTTACCATGGTGTGTGTGGCCCAGCAGGACTTCCCTGATGCAGTGTGCGCTGTCTCACTGTGCTTAGACCCCCTAAACCACAGCTTCCTCAGGCCTCTACATGTCCTGTTGGATCTGCCAGAAGCCGCTCCCCTCACTCTTGACAGTACTGCCTCTCTTCGTCTTAAAGACCACTAACTCAAAAATGTGTCATTTATATATCGTCCTATATACTCCCCACCCAGCTCCAAATCCCCAGGTTTTGACATTTTAGGGCCCTTTCCACAACTAACGTGTGTGTGTGTGTGTATGTGTACACACACGGGCATTACTGTGGTGTGCGTGTTTATGTGTGTGCATTGCTGTGGCGTGGGTGTGTGTCTACACACGCGTGCACTGCTGTGGTATGTGTGTGTATATGTGTGTGTGCACGTGTGTACTGCTGTGGTGTGGGTGTGGCTCATCCCCCGAAGTGCATGCACTGCAAGCTCTGCCCTCATGTGGCAGTGTCACGGTGTTGCCACGTGTAAGACATGGGCCTGGTGGACAGTAGTCAGCTCACTAGGGTGCTGCCCTTGGAGCAGAGTAATATAGTTCTCATGGGACCCCAAATGGTTTCCATGAGAGTGGGCTGCTATCAAAAGAGTGACCTGCCAGGCGTGGTGGCGCACGCTTGTAATCCCAGTACTTTGGGAGGCAGAGACCGGAGGATCCGGGTTCAAGGCCAGCCTCAGCTCTCTCTCTCTCTCTCTCTCTCTCTCTCTCTCTCTCTCTCTCAACCTAGTGAGGCCCTCCGCAACTTCGTGAGACCCAGTTTCAAAATAAAGTATAAAAAAAATGGGGCCGGGGGTGTAGCGCGGAGGTAGAACGCCCCTGGGTTCAATCCCCAGTACCGCAAAAAAAAAAAAAGAAGAGTGACCTGGCCCCTGAATCTCTGACTTCCTGTCTTACCACGTGATCCCTCCCTCTCCCATGTTCTTCTGCCACTGTAAGACCAGCCCCCATGAGGTCCTCAACAGGGGCTGCACGGAGTTCATTTTGGACATTCAGCCCCTAAAACTGTGAGCTAAATAAACCTCTTTTCTTTATAAAATACCAGTCTCTGGTATTTTCTTATAGCAAGAGAAAACAGACTAAGATATATGCATTTACCTGTTAATCTCCCTTGCTGCCTAGATGGCTAGCCAAGCTATTATGTCATATCCATTGTACACCCAGCTGGTGCTTGCTACATAGGACATGCTCAATAAGTGTCTATTGTAAAACTGGATGAATAAATGAATGGAAGAGCAAATCTTATAATACAGGGAGTAGCTTCAAACTTCAAGCTAACATCATTAAGCAAAATTCTCAGATTATTTGAATCAGTCTCTTTGAGAAAAGTAAATTATCTTCCAAACAAGTCAAAACAATACCACATGAGAGCTGGAGGTGGAGGGAATGCCATGAAATATAAATCATTTCCACAGAAACAGACCCACAGAGCAGGGCATGGTGGCACACCCCTGTAATTCTAGTACTTGGGAGGCTGAGGCAGGAAAATCATAGGCTCGAGGCCAGCCTCAGCAACTTAGCAAAACCCTGTTTCAAAAAATATATATAAAGCTAGGCATGGTGGCACACATTTGTAATCCCAGTATTTGGGAGGCTGAGACAGGAGGACTACAGGTTCACGGCTAGCCTCAGCAACTTAGTGAGGCCCTCTGCAACTCAGTGAGACTCTGTTTCAAAATAAAAGAATAAAATAGGGCTGGAGGTATAGCTTGAAGGTAGAATGCCCCTGGGTTCCATCCCCAGTACCACACAAAAAATAAAAAATAAAATAAAAATAAAAGATAAACAGTGCTGGGGATGTAACTCAGAGGTAGTATGTACCTAGATCCAATCCCTAGTACCAAAAAAAAAAAAACCGACCCACTCTGAAATCTGGGAGTGGATTAACTTTCCTTGTATTTTAAAAAGATAATTAAATATCAGCCTTTACATCAGATGATGCTTTTCCAAATATTTCCAGATTAAACAGTTCATGGTATATGACAATATGCAACACCCTTTCATAGAACATACTCTTGCCTTCTATGATGGCAAATAGTCAAGCTTCAGTGAATTCTCCAGCATGTAGAAGATGGAAATCTCATCTCAGGGAACTGGCCTGCATAGATACTCAGGAACAGCTCAACCGCATCAGCACAAAGTTCAAGGGAAGCTGCACCGCAGCCCCAACAGTGTCTGCTCTTCTCTGCCTGTGGGAGAAGGTCTGTTCCAGGCTTGCTCATTAAGCAGATATTTATACAACATGAAATAATACAACATGGGCATTTTCAGCAATAGTTGATCCCTGGCACTATTTTAAAAAAAAGATTCAAAAGAAAGTAACTGCAGCTAGCTGAGAGATGAGAACAGTCTCTGCAGATGAATGGTACATGCACTCCATGCTCCATTCACCCTTACAAAAAGGAAGACATGCTGTCACATGCTGTAACATAGGTAATAATCCTGCATAGCCTCGGGGAGAGTGAGAGGATTCCGTACCTTCTCTTTGCTGACAACTTACAGGGAAGAGAAGGGGCCACTGCTAGGAAAAGCGACAGACACTTGCCCACAAATATTTCCTGCGTGCACCGGGCTGTACGCTGGGGACCTGATGGCTCCCAGCTGAGGGCATCCACCCCTGGCTGATCTGACCCACGAGGGACTTCACCTCTCATGCAGGATTAGGAAGTAATGCTACTGAGTGATGCCGACACCTTTCTGACAAAACACTTATTTGCTTAGAGAAGAAATGTCCATCAATACAGCACTGGTCTGAGGCTGGCATTACACAGAAACACAGAATGGCAGGAGGAGGCTGATGACGCTCTTGCATCCCCTCTGTGCCCAGAGGTGCCTGGGATGCATTTCTGGTCTGTTTTATTCCAACCACCTCACTGGCCAGAACTGACAAATAGTTTCTATCTATTGCCTGGCTCCTCCTAAGTGCCCTAGCAACTGTACAATACGTTCTGACATTTACAGAAATTATCTATGGATTGTAAGTAGTTCAGCCATGAGGATACACAGTCCCCACAGCAGGAGCAAATGATGCAGACTGTGCAGTATTCATTGACAGCCTCGCACATTGCGTTGCCCACGCTGTTTGTGTGTGTGCGAGCACGCGTGCGTGTGTGTACATGTGTGTGAGATCCAAAGCATTTTAACAGTTGCCGTCTTTATTCCTCTGTATTAAACCAATGGATTTTTCTAAATAACTGAAAGAATAAAAGGTTCAAAGCAGTATTGAATGCTTACATTTCTTTGCATGGGGGAGAGAGAGGGAGAGAAGGAGAAAGGGAGGAAAAATATATGCTGTTTTGTTGATTCCGCTATCACAATTTTTAGAATGAATTTTTATTCTCTCATTTGAAAACACACGTGAACGTTCCTATTTGCGTGAGGTATTAGAAGCTATAACATTCCTGAGCTTTACAGTAACAATAGCACTTACCATTCTTTTGCTCATTTATTCAAATAAATAAACAGCCTCCTCTTCCCCCGCTCTGTCTCCTCAAAGCTGAGTTAGACCCCCCTCGGGTTTTCCTGGCATCCTCTGTGGCCTTCAGCCCTGGAGAACCTCACCATCAGAACCCTAGTTCAACTGTCTGCATCCCTGGCAAGTCTGGGAACAAATTGAGTGCAAAAAGACTCTTTCTTCTTGTGTTGTTTAGTTTGCTTGCTGCTATTTTGGTGCGGTGGACTGAACCCAGGGTCTTACAGCTACACACTGGCTCTACCCCTGAGCCACATCTCCAGCCCCTTTATTCTTATTTTGCCACAGAACCTCCTAAACTCCTGCAACCCAGAGGGTACACACAATAGAATGGCTGAAAAATATTAAATGACCATATTTTACTAGCTAGCTACTATATGCTATGCTACAAGGTACTATAATCTGCCCCCCAAGAAGTAAGTTCAGAAAAAAATAGCTAGTGAGCTATTTAGGCAGAAGCCAGGTCCCCCACTTGTACTGTGTGTTGAACATGTATGCTGGGCATGGATGGGGGGAGGCAGAGAAGTACTACAGAAAGGTCCAGATCTCTGAGGTCCTTCCCGCCCCTCCCACTTGCACTCTAGAGCAACTGAGGCAGCTCTCAGCTAAACCACTTCAACCAGGAACTCAGTCATGGGGAGAACGCTATCACAAACACCCAGCCAGCCTGAGGAGAGGTGGCAGCTCTGCTTCCTTTTTATTTCTGAACAAGATCTATCCAAGCCCTGTGTTATGTTGGGGAAGGATAAAGTAATATAAGTTGTTATATGTAAAAAGCTTAGAAACACAAAACTCAATGTGTGTAGAATTTAACTCAGGAATTGCACCTATAGACTCATCAGAAAACCTTGCAAAGATGTCTCGTAAGGATGCTGGTCACAGCCCCATTTAATAGATGAGCCTTCAATGTACATCGCTGGGGGTGGAGGGGGCTGGAGTTTGTATCATAACACACACATTACATTATTATGTCATTTACCAAACAGTAGTAAAGATCTACAGAAATAGAAAAAAAGATGAGGACCCATTCCTGGTAAATGGTAAGCACTCAAGATTGTTGGCTATGTAGTTAGTTTTCCATTTAGTTGGAACCAAAGTGAAACATGACATTTCAATGATAGGCATTTTCCTTCCCTCCCAAACTACAACCACTACTTCATCATTGAGCCACACATACAAATGAATGAGCTTGGAAAATCACAATCCTAACCCAAACAAACAACACCCTCCTCTTCAAGTTGCAAACTAAGCAGGCATTGCTTTCTCTAATCCACTAGCAATCACCCCTGGGTACCACCCCTCCTACACCTGCTTCCAACTCATAGAGAGATGCAGAGAGCATCTGCCTCTACCTTACCTGTCTTGTTGAGTGCTTCTTCCTCTTTAGAAGCAATGTTACAAACAGTCACAATCTTCCAGGTCTTGAAGCCAGCCTGCCCTGCTCCTTAAGGAGTTCTCTTTGCTAAGGTTCATTACCTACCGTCTGAATGTAATGTGTGCAAGCAGGTTTGGTCGAAAGATGGACAAGGTAAGTAGTACTTAAATAATCAACTTTCAGGGAGCTATAACAATATTGTTTTTAAACAGGGGAAAATATGTAGAGATTCGGTCCCTCTCAAATTTTCAGCAATGCCAATCACGCTCAAGAAAATATTTGCATAGGTCCATAGCTTTTCAGAGACTCCACTCTTGGAAATCTAATAGAAACCACAGGCTTCAGAAAAAATGAATATATATTAAATTTGACTGTACATTTCAGGAGCTTAATGTGCCCTAGATTAGGATGGT
The DNA here is from genome assembly GCA_004027185.1 of Glis glis. Classification (NCBI taxonomy): domain Eukaryota; kingdom Metazoa; phylum Chordata; class Mammalia; order Rodentia; family Gliridae; genus Glis; species Glis glis. The sequence continues at coordinate 13,269 of PVJS01005910.1, forward strand.
TAGTCTGAAAACAAGAGACTGAACTCCCTGTGTGTACTCTGAAAGACTGTCACCCTCCCTTAATTAGCTATTGCCCGATTTATAGACTCTCTTCCTTTTAAGGAAATCAAGCCCTTTGTAATTAGCATAACTTTTAGTATCAAAGGGCACAGATTAGAAGTATGCATGCTAATATACATAGTAAAACCTTATCTAAATAATCACACCAAATTGCCAGAAAGCATAAATCATAAAAAGTTATCTTGTTACTCGCAAACATAAAGTCCAAACAAGAAGCCACCAAGGGAAGCCAGGGACAGGCTGCAGAGCAGAGCCTTTCTCCAATGAATAAATCTGAATGAGTCACAATTAGTCTAATTAGTTCACTCAGCACGTAAGCTAAGGCTCTGTAGGCCAGAGTGGGACCTTTTGAAAAGAGTCTATGTTCTCAGTTGCTTCAAGCAAGGCCACCCCTTCCCATTTGATTCACCCCTCCAGGTTCATATCAACCTGCCCAGCCTCATATCAAGGAATCCATCCTCAAATAAATGCCCTTTTCAAACTTTGGCATTCAGTGTTTTCCTACATACAGGGTGTTTCTAACTCCCATTTCAGATCCAAAGAAGAAGAACATTTTTGTCCTTTATACCCCCAGCCCTATTTTATTTTTTATTTTGAAACATGTCCTAAGTTGCAAAGGGCCTCACTAAGTTGCTGAGGTTGGCCGCAAACCTGCCATCCTCCTGTGTCAGCCTCCCAAGTACTGGGATTACAAGTGTGCGCCACCACGCCCGGCTCCATAGACTATTTTAGACTACTCACTTCGCTAATTAAGGAAGGCTACTTTGATTCTATCTTCCTGTCTGTTGGAAGTCTTTGCCAGTTTCATGTCAAGAAATGTTTCTCAGTTAAATGTCATCCACAGACCTCATCAATACCAGCATCATTACTAATAATGAAGGTTTGGGGCTATGATCGAGTCTTAACATTTAGCTGTGGGGGGGTGCGGGGGGCAGGCTCAGTGGTCCTTCAGTGTGATGTGCACACAATCACCTGTGGGGCTGAGATTCTGCTTTCTGAAATGCTGCCAGGTGACACCAAGGTTGCTGGTCCATGGACCACAGTTAGGGTGGCAAGGGACTGGGCAGTGTCTGCTTCTTGGTCTTTTAATTCTGTCGTATCTGGTTTAAGTGAGCAAAGGAAAACTAAGAGCTCAGAATATTGGTGAATCAAACACTGGCGATCCCAGATTGACTGAAAGGGCACCTCCCTTTGCATGGTACCAGTGTGAAATAGAAGGCATTTCCTCCCAGAAAGAAGAAGAGATTACCTGGGATGAAATTAAGCAACCTGCCAGGATGGAAGACCAAACGAAAGAGGTAGGGGGAAAAGCCAGAGAGAAAAGAAGAAAAAGTGGTGTGGCAGAGGCCATGGGAGGGATGGCCAAGGCTGGCGGCCTCCAGCACAGGTGGAGCCTGCAGGTGGACAGCGAGGAGCAGGTGCACACCTGCCGCATCTGCAAGGGGGTGTTTGCGGCAAGCGCTCCTGTCATTCGCAGTGAGCCAACAGGACAGGAGGAGATGCCAACTAAAAGAGAAGGCCAGCCTGTGCTAGAAGAGGGGGCAGGGCAGGGGGCACCTCACCACACCACACCACACCACACCACACCACACCACACACACAGCTGCTAGGGCAGAAAGGGCAGACCAAGACAGCATCCTTACTGCGCTGGAAATGAGCCTCATCCATGTTCTGCGGATCCCTCTGTAACCCTGGCAGCCTCAGACTTCCACTGACGGGAGATTAGAATAGGACTCACCTCAAATCATTACCATGAGAATCGGTTAACAGGTGTATCACTGGTTCCTAGGTATAGCTACGATTATTTTTCTCTATTTCACAAGGCAGTGGCCCAAGCTCTTGCTATTACATTCCTGCCGTTACCTTCTATAATTCAGGGATGGCTTTCAGTCCTGTCTCAGCAGCTGCTGCTATTTTTCTGAGTCTAAAGCAAATTAGTATATACAATAAAACCTTAAAGTATAACCCTTCTAAAAATAAGTTATTTGGGGATATTTATGTAGAATACATCCATCTGTATCATAGCCAGGTCTTATAATAAAGCCAAATATGTTTGACTGTTAGTAATTATGTGAAAGAAAGACTGAGAAGGCTTCATTAAGGAAACAGGTGGGTGGACCAGGTAATAGGGAGGGAGTGTAAAAATTAGTTTAACTAAGTCAGGTGCTATGATACACACCTGTAATCCCAAGATTTGGGAGGCTGAGACAGGAGGATTACAGGTTTGAGAACAGCCTCAGCCACTGTGTAAACCCCTCAGCAACTGGGCAAGACCCTATTTCAAAATAAATAAATAAATAAATAAATAAATAAATAAATAAATAAATAAGGGCTGGGGTGTAGCTCAGAGGTAGAACACCCCTGGATTCAATTCCCAGTGCTGAAAAAAAAAATGAAAATGATTTTAACTGTAATTGTTAAAATTTTTAAAAATAAGCTGGCTTTAAAGTACACTTTCCTGATACTGTGTTCAGACTTCCTCTGGGATTCTTTATGTTTGTTTGTTTGTTTTTTATCTAGTATACTTTTCTCTGCGTTCAAATGTCTGAACCACTATAATTAGAAAAAGATAAACTGACAAGAAAACATAGAACAAATAATTGAACAAATCACTTAAAAATTTCATGGGACCCGGTAGTTTTCATCACCTTTTCGTCTCCAGATCTCACGAGGCTCACAAGATGCATTCCGTATTTTACATCCTTTGGTTTCTCGTGCCCACTCAGGAAAGACAGAATGACAGAACGAATGGGCCCACCTCCACATAAGTGAGCCCTAAGACATGTTTATTTGGAAGCTCAAGGTGTCTATTTTTTTCAGAAAGGACACTACTTCTGGCTTCTGTCAAATAACATTAAATATATATTTAATAAAAATATGTTTAATAAATATATATGTATAAATATATATTTATTGGCTGCTTGGTGCATGCCTGTAATCCTAGCACCTGAGGAGGCTGATGCAGGAGAATTGCAAGTTTGAGGCCAGCCTCAATTTAGCGAGACCCTGTCTCAAAATAAAAAGGGCTGGGAGTGAGCTCAGCGGTAGAGCATCCCTGGATTTAATCCCCAGTAGTGGGGGTGGGGTGTCTGCTTATAAGATCTTGGTCCTCACCATTTGCGTGACTGGTAACTGGTTACCTTCAGGCCCTAGGCAATGAGCCCTGCCCTCCACTCCCATGAGGCCCCAGGGCACTGGGGCTTCTGATTTCTAGACTCCAGACAAGCTGTCTAGACTGGCTGCGGGCCAAGCATCCTCACCGCACACCTCTGTCCACAGCATCTTCAGCCTATGGACCAAGTGCACGCTGGCACTAAGATTAAAAACCAATGGAAGCAACACAAGCAGGAACAAGCATAAGGAAAATGGCCCATTCGCAGGAGCCATCAGGTCCTGTCCACCAGAGAGGGAGTCTGTCTGTCTGGACAGTGCCAGAACAGGGAAGGTGGAAGAGGAGGGGCCCTTCTCTCCCTCTGGCAAAACATCAGGTCTCCAACTTGCAAATCTAAGTACAGTTTGTTTTCTCCTAATCATTCCCACACCCAGGAAGATAACTGTGTTCATCAAACAAACAACAAAAAAATTCAAACTAAAGCTGTGGGAGGGAAGGGAGAAAAGCCCAGCTCCGTTTCCACAGAAGGGGGGTTTCTCTGAATTCATCACATGCTACCATCCACGAGAGGACCCAAGCACACGTAAGTGAAAACCTTCATCGAAGCCCTTTGCAAAAGCCCTTTACAGCTCAGAAAGGGAAAGAAGGGTTTCTTCTCCTCCCCACTCATCCTGGTCCCTGGCTCCCTCCTGCCCTTCCCCCACTGAGTCATGCAAAGGAAATTTCAGGCACTGGCAGGAACAGAGGTGGGACTTACAGGGAAGGTCTGCCAGCTGTTTCCTTAAGCAGTGCAAACCTCCTTACCACATTTAAAACTGTCTGCAGTCATTTTAAGGCTACATTTAATAATATCTTCTGTCAGTTCTCAGGGAAAAAAGAAAAAGTAATTTGAAAAGCAGGGATGGAGAATTCCAAATACTACTCCAATAATAATACTGGATGACCCCACCCCCCAAAAAAAAGAAGAAGAAAAAAGAGCCAGGCGTGATGGTGCACGCCTGTAATCCCAGTACTTGGGAAGCTGAGACAGGAGGATCACAGGTTCGAGGGCAGCCTCAGCAAGGTGGTGAAACTCTCAGCAACCTAGTGAGACCCTGTTTCAACAAAAAAATAAAAAGGCCTGGGGGTGTAGCTCAGAGGTAGAATGTCCCTGGGTTCAATCCCCAGATCCAAAAACCAAAAACAAAAAGAAAAAAGATACAAACTTTAAAAGTAAAGTTCCCATGTCACAATCTGAATCGCTCAATCAAGTAAGTGACCTCAATAAAAAAGACATCACATATTTTGTTTTGTTAAAAAGGGAGTTAAGAATTAATATTAAAATTCCAGATTTACTATGGGTGTGGCCCTCAAGATTTGCTTTCTCACATTTGCGGAATTCGCCCTTTTTTAAACCTTATGTTTTGCAATTGTCCTGGCTATTTTCCCAGGAGGGGGAAAAACTGGTAGTACAAAAGGAAAGGATGCCTACAATTTGGAAATCACCCGTGGTATCTTAACCACTACACAGCCCTTGGGTCCTGTATCTGGTAGGGGATATATGGTCTTGGACTAACACAGACAAATAAAATCTCTCCACCTTTATTACAAATAGGAAGCATAAGCTGGGTGCAGTGGCACATGCCCAAAATTCCACTACTCAGGAGCTGAGACAGGAGGATCACATGTTCAAGGCCAGCCTCAGCAACTTAGTGAGACCCTCAGCAACTTACTGAGACCCTGTTTCAAAACTTAAAAAAGCCAGGCGTGGTGGCACACACTTGTAATCCCAGTACTTGGGAGGCTGAGACAGGAGGATACGGGTTCATGGCTACTTAGTGAGGCCCTCTGCAACTTAGTGAGACTCTGTTTCAAAATAAAGAATAAAAAATAGGGCTGGGGGTGGAGCTCAGAGGTAGAATGCTCCTGGGTCCAATTCCCAGTATCTCGAAAAAAATTTTAAAAATAAAAGAGGCTGGGGTATATCTAGGAAGTAGAATGCTCCTGGGTTCAATCCCCAGTACCAAAAACAAACAAACAAATAGGAAGCACTGCAGGGCTGGGAGGGAGCTGGGGGTAACAATAGGGTGGGACAAGAAGAAAGGCTGGCCCCTCACTTCCACAGGTTGTTGTGTTTTGGCATACATTAGGGATTGAACCCAGCACCTTGAGCATTCAATGAATGTCTTAGGTAGAAAGTGTTTAATTGAGAGCATATATAATAATTTGTGATTGAAGTTCAGTAGGCATGGGATACACTTGATCTTCTGTTGTCCTTGCCCCACAAGACCTGGCTGGGAGCTAGGCACGCAGCCTATGCTCTAGCTACTCTTATTAACAGGATGCTGCAGCAGTGGGAAGCAAGGATGGTACCTACCTTCGGATCCAGCTGAGAGCCAGCCTTTTAGACCACACCCCCGCCCCTGCGATGACCCACAGGGGCGTGGCTTCTTTCCAATTCCCCTCCACACCCCACCTGGGAACCACTGCCCAAATGTGCCACTATTCTGATGCTTGTGTCCTATCTTTTAGGTGGGTGCCTTTAGGGGAGTGGGGGACAGATGACTCATGATTTTCAGCTTCATAATAGGGACAACCGTTACCCACCAAAAGAGACAAGAAATAAGGGCATGGATAGGAACCTAAGAACACAAAAGCAATGCACTGCTACTTTGGTTAATCAAAGAACTTTCATAATATGTAGCTTAATCTGCACACAGCCGTTTCTCACAGAGCATAACCGAATGGCGACCTCGTTTAATGTCCTAGCACTGCGTGTTCGAATGCCAGCATCCACAGCCACCTGCCACAGCAAGGTGTGCTGCTATAAATAGCGGTGACATTTGCTGTCTGGGTGTCTGCTACAAACAAAACGAGAAGCCACTAATTCCATCTTTCGCTGACCCTTCACAGGCCAGGAACCTACACACCAGACGCATCTTCATGAAGGACACCTGTGCTCTGACAATTCCCAGGAAAGAACATTGTACTGCTTGGTTTGGGGCACTATCAGCTCACAAGAACCAGTTACGGAAGAACTTTGATAAGAAATGAACAACAGTGTCCATGGGATACAAATCACTAAGTGAAATGTAGAGTTCCAAAGTTGAGAACAACAATTTTATTTTGTTTATTTTTGGTGTGGTACTGGGGAAGGAACCCAGGAGCACTCACCACTATGCCACATCCCCAGCCCTTTTTTAGAGATAGAGTTTTACTAAGTAGTCAAAGGCTAGCCTCAAATCTGAGATCCTCGTGCCTCAGCCTCCTGAGTAGGTGGAATTTCAGGCTCATATCACAAAAGTACAAACTATTATTACTATTACTATATTATTATTATTATTATTATTATTGTCCTGGGGATTGAACCCGGGGGCATTCTACCTCTGAGCCACACCCCCAATCCCTTTTAAATTTGTTTTGAAACAGGGTCTTGCCAGGTTGCTGAGAGTATCAGCTAAATTGCTGAGGCTGATCTTGAACCTGTGATCCTCCTGTCTCAGCCTCCCAAGTACCGGGATTATAGCCAGCTACCACCATGCCCGGTTAGAACAATTCTTAAGGTGGAAGACCACATTAGAGGTGTGAGAGGGTGCATTACCACCTCATCAACTTGCTATTTGTTGTATCTGCTCAGCAAAATCAATGTCTAATAATACAATAAGATTTAGAGGGAAATTCCACAACTCCCCTGAAGAAGGAGCAGACTGCCTTAAACATTTTGGAAAACACAGAGATGAGGACTCGGGAAGGAGAACGTTCTCCAGGCATCGTTACCTAAAGGAGCTGAGTCTTTTCTCCTAAAATACTAAAAGCTCTCCTTTGCACCCACTCTTACAATATTCCTGGAAGGAATCTTCCATCTCCACACTATTAACTAAAATTGCAGACCTAAGAACATTTTTAAAGCATTAGCACTAAGCCTCGGGTCTCCTGATCCCCAGGCTCCGGAAACTAGAAATGGTTCTTTTTAAATGCCCCTGTCTCTTTCCCCAGTGAGACAGACAGACAACGTCCATTGTCTTCTGCCACCAGGAAAGCAGGGGAGAGAATTCTCAGGGTGAGATTCAAAAGTGCCCGAAAGCAAACCCTATTCAACTTGTTCAAAAGGCTTCTGGCATCTCTACTGGAACTAAAAGCAGCAACGCCAGCAGGGGGCCAAAGGGCCAGACTTCCTAATTCGATTTTAACTTCATCCAAGTGATAACGGGCACTCAATCCTAAAACACAGAACCAATCCATACAGTCAGTGTGAGACTCAACTCTCCTTAGCCACTGCTTTGTCAAACCTCTCTAATAGGAGTCTTAAGTTTTACTGTGACATTTAATAGGCTCTAGCTAGCATACATCATTCTGTACATGAGCAGCAAAAATTATTGAGTCCCAGACTCTTAGATCGAAGGGACTCTTTTCCTATTCAAATGCCCTATGGGACATCCCAGTGAAGAGGTCAAGCATCTACCTGTGGACTTGCCCAGCTGCTGGGAACTCAATCCCCACCCCTCCTCCACCAATCACTCCATTCCTGGGCAGCTGGGACTGCTGGGAAGATTCCTCTAGGTGTCTCGCCAATCTTCATCCCCCTAAAGTTCACCCACTGCCTCAGCTCAAGACAATAAATCTACTCTCCCTTCTTGGTGGCAGCCCCTCCCACATGCAATCCTGCTGGGCACCTAGAAGGAGGTGGCCTCAAGCTGCTCAAATCAACAAGATTAAATGTATTTAAGGAATCTTTCCCAGCCCAATTTCTCAATGCTTTAAAGTAGAGTAGCCTAAAATCATCTTTAACCATATCATTTGCAGAGTAACATCTTCTCTGACTTGTCCTCAGGCCGAACCCAATGAAGAGGGGTCCCTGGAGAAAGAGCTCTGGGTCCCAGACTTTGGCCCAGTCTATTCCTCATGACAGCCTCCTTCCTTCAAGACAGAGTGCCTTCATACACAGATGGTGCTCAGGAATTATTGATTAAATGAAACATTTCAGTAATTTCCCCAAAATAGGATGGATGGACGTGTTTCCTTGACATATTTTTTCCAACTGGCCACTTGGTAAAGAGTCAGGGCAGGTATGCCAAAGGTCCAAAGGGATATGTAAATCCGAATACATATACAGTTCATTTGTATCAAAGATAAAACACTGAAAGGCCTTGTCAGTGAAGTGCCAAGTTCGTGATCCCACCAAAGACCACCAGGGAGCCGATTCTGATGCAAAACACACGAGGGTTTTTTATTCAAGCTCAAGCTTGGGCTCCTACCATGCACCAACACAGTGGTCACAGGGAGAAGCCCCTTGCTCTCCAAGAACAAAGCTTTTATCCCCCAAGGAGGCAGCCCACCCCACCTTTACATTGATAGGTTAGTTTAAAACATAAGCTTGTTGGCGTTCCCTGGTTGGTTTAACTTTCACGCCTTAGGTAGGGGTCATCTTTAGGGAAACCTTAACCTTATATGGTAACCTCTTAGCCGGTTGGTTGGGCCCACAGTACCTTTTTCAGGATGGGCTCAAAGCTACCCAGAGTTTCTGGTTTATACACTCGTGGCACCAAGAGGAGATGAGACGCTCTCTTGGCCATTCCAACAGCTAGATAAAAATGATAAAAACAAAATCGCACCTTATAATTTTGTCTCACAGAAGAAATGAAGCATCATCTCTAAAAACCTAAGAAAACAAATCTTCTCATTTGATTGGCATAAACAACTCTCCCAACGTGGCCATCCAGGCAGAGGAGAGACCTGTCACCAGCCAAAAGGTGAAACCACATCTGCTTTCTCTCCCATGTAAGTGAAGAGATGGAGCCTTCACAAACAGGAAATAAATCATTCTCTCTAAAATGACCTGCAGAAAAGGAAACAGGAGGAGTAGCTCATTTGCACTATGATTCACACTGCTGAGACAGCGGCACCAACAGCATAGGCACCAGGAAAGGGGGGTGTGATGATCCTTCTCCTTAAGCACCCTGTAGTCTCGGGGGCGAGGAGCAGGCTGTAATGGGAAGCAGAGCTCAACTGCACAGTCAGAGCGCACTTAGGCTTCCAGGCTGCACTCAGCATCCTGACCAATGCAGAGCCGGTTCAAGTGCTGGTGATGGGCCCCCTTTGTAGCTGGCCATTCTCCCTCCCCTGCTCCGTCACTGTTATTGATCCTGCATCTTGCATGAAGCTAAATTAAAGATGGGCTCTGACAGACAAGGCTGCTGAGTAAGGTACTTACCAAGGCCCTGAGAAAACCAGTTTGGGCTTGAACTTTGTACTCCTGGACCTAGTCACTATGTACACCATGAAGGGATCATGATTAGGTGATGGTACTGAGAGACCTTAACAGGAAATGTTAAAAGGAAATGCAATTGGAGGGGTTGGGAGAGCACTGCCTAAGAAGAACCCAAGGCCCTGGGTTCCATCCCCAACACTACACAAGAAAGGAAGGAAGGAAGGGAGGGAAGGAGGGAGGGAGGGAGGGAGGGAGGGAGGGAGGGGAAGGAGGGGAAAGGAATTGGACCAAACCAATAGATCTTTGGAACAAATATGGTGAGCTGGCCTCTTTGTTCTGATCTAAGTAAGCAAAGCAGAGTCTAAGGTTTTCTGAAATAAGCCCTAGGCAGGTTTCTTTTGGGAAAGTCAACATATCAATAAGCTAAAATGAGCAGCTTTGGTCTCCTGCTCTTCCCAGTAATGTAGGTTTCAAATATAAATCAGAATCACAGGTGGAGAGTGGGGAGTTTGTTGTTAGTGGTGCTGGGATTGAACGCAGGGCCTCACACTTGCAAGCACTCTACCCCTGAGCTACACACCAACTCCCCCAGAGAGTGTTTTTAAATAAAGAGGCAGGGGTTTAACAGCCAGGGTGGGAATCACTGTTTCAAGAAAGCAGCATGCCATGACAACTGTCTGCAGAGACCCATCAGCCTTCTAAACGAGGGATGAGCTTTTCCCAGCATCAAAGAAGAATCATCTACTGAGGGAGGATGCCTCAGTTAATGGTGGTCCAAGAGAAAGCCACCCAGAGAAGTAATCAAGACGGGCACCCCTCGGCAGCCGCCCCGTTGGGCCTGGTAGCAAAGTGCAAAGTGCTGTTCAAGGATGTATTGGCGTAAGTCATTTAACTCAACTTCAACCTAAGGAATGACACTTTCCAATGGAAACTTCACTTCCAGCTTCACTGTTCTTGCCACACCTGGCTCCTGAACAGCCTCCTCATCTCCGCACAGCTTCCGCTTATCCAAGGGCTATGCCCACCTCATGCCTTCTGCTTTCTTCATGGCTCTGTCTCAAAGTCCCAGGAGAAGAAATCTCGGTTCAGTATAGGTGAGCTCTGCTGGGCAGAACTGTGAGTGTAGCTGGAGATGCTGGCCTTGGGCTCAGGCATGACCAAGCCTAGCTTAACCCGCTGGAGCCAAAGTGTGAAGTTTCACCTACCAAGCTCAAAGTCACTGAAAAAATGAAGCCCTGGATGGGAACCTGGGGACATGGCAGGCTCCCAGGAAGGGCCATAAAGATGGCAGACAGCCGGGCATGGTGGTACACGCCTATAATCCCAGTACGTGGGAGGCTGAGACAGGAGGATTGCAGGTTCAAGACCAGCTTCAGCAACTTAGCGAGACTCTCAGCAACCTAGCAAGAACCTGTTTCAAAATAAAATAAAATAGGGCTGTGGGCATAGCTTGGAGGTAGAATGCCTATGGGTTCAATCCCCAGTACCACAAAAAAAAAAATAAATAAATAAATATAAAGAGCTGGGAGTGTAGTTCAGAGGTAAAATGTCCCTGGGTTCAATCCCCAGTACCAAAAAAAAAAAAAAAAGAAAAAGAAAAAGAAAAAAGAAAGAGAGCAGACATCTAGACTGATCTGTCATGTAAATCATTTTCCTAAGCAGATTCCAAAGTTCTGTCAGTGGTAGGTTATGGTTATTTTTTAAGCTTATTCTATAGGCCTCTAATTGGAGCTTACCAAAGTAACTAACTCAGGGTTTCTCAAACTTCAGTGTGCATCCAAATTACCTGTTGAAACCGACTGTGGAGCCCCACCCCCAAAGTTTCTGATGGGCAGGTCTGGGTGGGAGACTATGAATGTGCATTTTTAACAAGTTTCCAGGTGATGCTGATGTTGCTGTTCTCAAGACAACGTACTAAGAACCATTGGTCTAACCTCTTGGGCATCTTAAAGCAAACTTCTGCTTGGTGTGATGTGTTACTTTTGTGATACAAAAATATAGTTTTCTAACTACTTTAAAAATAAGTATTTTTAAATACTATAGATTTTATGTGTGTGTCTGTGGTACTGGGGATTGAACCCAGGGGCATTCTACCTCTGAGTTACAACCCCAGCCCTATTTTATTTTATTTTTTTATTTTGAAACAGGGTCTCACTAAGTTGCAGAGGGCCTCACTAAATTGCTGAGGCTGGCCACGAACCTGCATTCCTCCTGTCTAAGCCTCCTAAGTACTGGGATTACAAGCGTGTGCCACCATGCCTAGCTATGCATAAATTTTTAGGTGCATCGACCATGGCTCTATCATAGAACCATACATTTTCAGGCATGGATATAACTCTAGAAGCTAAGTATGACAAGATGTATCTACTCTCTGACACTTTGGGGCCCACTGATCTAAATCAGTGACACTTGGCTAGGGCCACTTCCTACCACACAGAGGACAGTGGACAATCTCTAAAGATATTTTTAACCATCCCAACTGCAGGAAGGGTTGGTGACAGTGCTGGTGTCTAGTGGTTGGATGCCAGGGGTGCTATAAATATCCCACAATGCAGAGGGCAGCCTCCACAACCAAGAATTATTTGGCCCAAAATGTCAACAGTACTGAGGTTGAGATGCTCCAACCTTAGTCAGAAGGTGATATCCCCTCATGGCTGAAAGATAGAGAACTGCTGCACATGGAAATTCAGAGCCACAAGAACCAATGGACCCAGATAATGACCCTCCTCATAAAACAAGGGCAACCATCAGAGAAACCAAGAGGAAGCAACTGGGGTGAGGTGCAGGAGCCGGCCAAAGAACCCTAAGTGGGTGGACAGCTACCAGCTACTGAGTTTTGTTTTCTGCTGCACTGAGGACTGAACCCGGGGGACTCTACCACTGAGCTACACCCCCTGCCCTTTCTAAATATTTTATTTTGAGACAGGGTCTTGCTAAATTGCCCAGGTTGATCTCGAATTCGAGATCCTTTTGTCTCAGCCTCCAGAGTAGAGGGGATCACAGGCGTGCACCACTGCACCCAGCTCCAACTATGGATACTTTATTAATCTTACTAAGTTGAAAGTGAAAGAGGGGCATGAGCATAATTCTGAAAACATTCAGATCTGCAATGAAAAAGGAGATAAAAAAGAATCAAAAAATGCACAGTGTGGTCTTCAGAGACCTATTTCTTAACAATGCATTTTAACCCTTTCTTAAAGAAAGCCTTTTCAAAAGCAACACACCTTCTCCAAGGGCAGCAGAGTAAATACAGCATCCTGAACCCACTTCTAAAGACAGAAGAGCTTAAAAAATAGCTCTGTGCAGAAAACACATCACAACGAATACCTTGGGCAAGGCCAGGAAGAGATGTAAAGTTGAGTTATTTCTTTTGAAATATTTATATAAAATATACGCAAGTAATCTGTGAATATGAATATGCAAACAGATTCTTATTATCAAAGCATTTAGCATGATCTCTGCATTAATAGCTAATATGAACTGTAATAGATAAGATTTACTGATGACCTACTATTTTAAGATACTGTATATGCAACATCTCATTTAATTTTCTTTTTCTTTTTTTTTTGTGGTAGTGGGGGTTGAACCCAGGGGCATTCTACCTCCAAGCTACACCCCCAGCCCTATTTTTTATTCTTTATTTTGAAACCGGGTCTCACTAAGTTGTGGAGGGCCTCACTAAGTAACTGAGGCTGGCTGCGAACCCGGATCCTCTGGTCTCAGCCTCCCAAGTACTGGGATTACAAGCGTGCGCCATCATGCCCGGCTCATTTAATTTTCAAAACAAATCTATAGTAGGTTCTGTTATTATGCCTATTTTACAGATGAGGAAAGTAAAGCACAGAGAGGTTAAATAACTTGCCCAAGGTTAAATGGTAGCAAATGGCAGTTTCAGGATTCAAACCCAGGTAGACAGAACTAATGACACAGAGAAAGCCACTAAAAGAACGGAGCTGTGAAATGTCTGTGAAGACACTGCTCCTGAACCTAAGGCCAAAATGCACAAGCAGCACTCTAGGATATTGAGATGGAGAGCCCTGCCTGTAATCCCAGTACTTGGGAGGCTGAGACTAGGAGGATGGCAGGTTCGAGGCCAGACTCAGCAACACAGCAAGACCGTTTCAAAATAAAAAATAAAAGGCCGGGCGTGGTGGCGCACGCTTGTAATCCCAGTACTTGGGAGGCGGAGACCGGAGGATCGGGGTTCGCGGCCAGCCTCAGGTACTTAGTGAGGCCCTCCACAACTTCGTGAGACCTGGTTTCAAAATAAAGTATAAAAAAATAGGGCCGGGGGTGTAGCTCGGAGGTAGAACGCCCCTGGGTTCAATCCCCAGTAACGCAAAAAAAATAAATAAATAATAAAAAATAAGAAGGGGTGGGGTGTGGCTTGGAGGTAGAATGCCCCTGGGTTCAATCCCTAATACCATAAATTGAAAAAAAAATCATAATAATTTTTTTTTAAAAAGAGAGCCCTACTTTGATGATTAAAGAAACATCTATTCCCAACAATACAATCAGAGAAAAAGCCACGGAGCGCAAAGCCTTTCTGCACACGTAGTCACTGCTCGACTCTGCAGACAACCTGCATATGGCAGGTGTAAAGACAGATGCCACTTCATGAAATCTCTGCAGCAAGAAAACACACCGGACAATGCTCAAGCAACCCTGAGTGACAAGGTGCTAATAACCTTTCCTTGGCTTCAGAGGCTTTGCTAACAAGCCACACTGGACAGGAAAGACTCGGCCACCTTCCTGCATCCAGGCCTTCTCAAGAAAGGGGGCTGGGGAGCCGGGCGTGGTGGCGCACACTTGTAATCCCAGTACTTGGGAGGCTGAGACAAGAGGATCGCGGGTCCAAGGACAGCCTCAGCAAGAGTGAGACTCTCATCAGCCTAGCGAGACCGCATTTCAAAATAAAAATAAAATAGGGCTGAGGTTATAGCTCAGAGGTAGAATGCCTCTAGGTTCAATACTCAGTACCCCCAAAAAATAAAGGGGGCAGGGGAGTAGCTCAGTCATAGAGTGCTTGCCTAGCATGTGTGAGACCCTGGGCTCCATGTCCAACACAGCTTAAAGGACAGGAAGAGAGAGAGAGAGAGAGAGAGAGAGAGAGAGAGAGAACACGCGTGTGCCAGGTGCAGTGGCACACACCTATAATCCCAGTACTAGGAAGGCTGAGACAGGAGGATCACAAGTTCAAGGCCAGCGTGTGGTGACTCAGCAAGTCTGCTTCAAAATAAGAATATAATAGAGCTAGGGGTATAGCTCAGAGGTAGAACACCCCTGGGTTCAATCCCTAGTGCCACAAAATTTAAAAAGGGGGGGCAGGCATGGTGGTGCACTCTTGTAATCCCAGTACTTGGGAGGCTGAGACAGGAGGATTGCAGGTTCACGGCCAGCCTCAGCTACTTAGTGAGGCCCTCCGCAACTTAGTGAGACCCTGTTTCAAAATAAAGAATATAAAAAAATAGGGCTGGGGGTGTAGATTGGAGGTAGAATGCCCCTGAGTTCAATCCCCTGTACCACAAAAATAAAAAGAAGGAGGGGAAGGGACAGAGACAGACAGCGAGAGAGAAATACTAAACAGAAAAGTCCCAATGGGTTCCTGACAGAGAACACTTCAGAGGGGTAAAATAATGGAGGGTTAAGGACCATTTAAACTCCAAAGGTTTATTTTCTTTAGTTTTCTTTTTCTGAGAGAGGCAAACTGTTGAAAAGGAAATAGCTCCCAGAACCTCACAGTTAATTCACAGTACATTTGGAGGAGATGAAAGTTCTGATAAGGAGCAGGCGCCTAGGAGACTTAACTAGGGACCAGAAACACAGGCCAAGCCTGAGATGCAGCCGCTGGTGGCTAGTCACGATTACCATCGGAACAAGCAGCGCCTGTGACTCAGTAAGCAAAACTGTACAAAATGTTTCCCTAAACTGCAATGTTTATGCTGTCCCCAGGACTCAGGCAATGAACAGAAACTTCACAGGGATTCGAAAGAGAAGGAGCTGGATGCTCCAGATGCCAAACTGAACCGTCTAAGACTTTGTAAAAACAATGTTAAAAAAAAAAAAAAAAGCACAGCTGCTTCTCTCCAGGTCACGCCCATGGCGAGTGACAACTGATTCAGGACAGATGGATTCAGAAAACAAAAATATGCCCACTGATAACACCTTGCCCAGCCAGCCTGGACTTCTACTAGCCATTCCTTAGCTCAGATTCAACAGAACTGCTGCTGTACCCACAGGATTCAAAGATCAGAGACTGTCTTAAAAGAATCCTGCAAGTCAGGCACGGTGGTGCATGCCTGTAATACCAGTACTTGGGAGGCTGAGACAGGAGGATCGCAGGTTCGAGGCCAACCTCAGCAAGTTAGTGAGACTCTGTTTCAAAATAAAAAATGAAGCTGGGCACGGTGGCTCACACCTGTAATCCCAGAATTTGGGAGGCTGAGACAGGAGGATCGCAGGTTCAAGGACCGCCTCAGCAAGTAGTGAGACTCCCAGCAACCTACTGAGACCTTGTTTCAAAACAAAACAAAAAAAAATAAATAAAAAAAGAAGGGCTGGGGGTATAGCTCAAAGGTTGAATGCCTCTGGGTTCAATCCCCAGTACCACAAAAAATAAAAAATAAAAATAAAAATAAATAAAAGCCAGGCGTGGTGGCACATACTTGTCATCCAAGTACTTGGGAGGCTGAGACAGGAGGATCAAAGGTTCGAAGCCAACCTCAGCAACTTAGTGAGACCCTGTTTCAAAATAAAGAATAAAATAAGGCTGGGGGTATAGCTCGGAGGTAGAATGCCCCTGGGTTCAACCTCCAGTACCAAAACAAAACAAAAAAAGGCCTTGCAGGGATTCTGAAACTTCGCTGGCTTTCTCAGTTAACACCACATGCAGGTGTCTTCAAGGGCTGGAAGAGATGGGCTGGACCCTGGAGGCTTCCGCAAGCAGAAAGGGGCTCCATGAGGAGCTGTTCCCAGCAGAGGAGGAGTCTTTACACCCCTCCCCAGGGCAAGGAGACAGGGAAAGGGTCAGGAAATGGGGTTGGTTAGTGAGAAGAGTAGGAAAGATGACCGTTACTTCTGGAGGATGGGGAAGAACCACAGGATTTCGGTGCCAGGTGTCAGCTACACGGGTGGAGTCAGCTGCCGTCACAATCGCCTGGGAACAAGAGCAACATCTCCTTTCATCATCACTCTAAATTGTCTTCTGAGACGTTGGGCCGGCTGGACACGCAGGGCAGATGATGGCTCTGGTATAATGAGAGTGCTGTGCACCTTATCACAGGCAAATCCATTCACTAGCATTTACCAGAGCACTCAAAGGCTCAAGGTGCAGATCTAAATCATATAACACATTCTCACACCTCGCCAGGGTGCAGCCACGGAAAAAGCTGAGTCTGCTAAAACAAGGATGCTCAAGTCTCTGGGACCACATTTGCAACCACCAGTAAATACAAGAGCCACCGGGCTTCCCCAGCCCTGCAGAGGTATCACAGGAGACGACTCTACAGGCTGAAGTGAGGGGCTGCAGCCTGCATGGAAGAGGTCACCTCAGGGGCCGGGCCCCAGGAGCACTGGCCTAAGAAATGCAAGGACCAGCTGGAGAACAAACTATTCCACTAAGTAGGTTTGTTTATTTTGAAGGGTTATTTGGGTTTTTAGGGAGTTGGTGTTGGGGATTGAACCCAAGGGCAGTCTACCTCTGGGCTACACCCTAGTCCTTTTTATTTTTTATTTTGAAACAGGGCTTTGCTAACTTACTGAGGGCCTTATTAAGTTGCTAAAGATGGCCTCAAACCTGTGATCCTCCTGTCTCGGCCTCCAAGTATTGGGATTACAGGCATGTGCCACCACACCTGACTTTTGTGGGGGGGGGGGCGTACCGGGGATTGAACCCAGGGGGATTCTACCTCTGAGCTACATCCCCAGCCCTATTTTTTATTCTTTATTTTGAAACAGAGTCTCACTAAGTTGCAGAGGGCCTCATGAAGTAGATGAGGCTAGCCACAAACCTGCAATCCTCCTGTTTCAGCCTACCAAGTACTGGGATTGCAAGTGTGCGCCACCACGCCCGACTTCTGACTTTTTTTTTTAAGATAATACAACTGATGAGGTGGAGGAATTATTCTCTATTGAGACCTCCTGAATAACAATCAGAAGAAAAAAACATCTTTTCAATGCCTGTCCTCCCACTTCCAGGAATTTATCCAAGAAAACTAAATGAGAATGCATGCATGCTTATGAGGCCAAACAGTGGAAACAACTAAGATATTCCACAATAAGAAATGTGGTTAGGCAAGCTGGGAGCACTGATGCACACCTGTAATTCCAGTACTTAGGAGGCTGAGACAGGAGGATCGCAGCTTCGAGGCCAGCCTCAGCAACTTAGTGAAACCCTCAGCAAGTTAGAGAGACCTTTTATTTCAAAAATAAAATAGGGCTGGGAGTGTAGTTCAGAGGTAGAATGCCTCTGGATTCATTCCAAAAGGAAGAAAGAAAGAAGGGTAGGTGGTTAGGTAAATTATAATACATCCCTACTGTGGGCCTCTAAGAGGACTTTCTGTGTACCTACCCCTATCCTGAGAAACCAGGACACCTGCTAGCCAAGATTCATCAAGAGATAATGTTGTGTTGTGATGTGTGTGTGTGTGTGTGTGTGTGTGTTTGGGGGGGGGATGGTCAGTGGTAG
Source organism: Glis glis (assembly GCA_004027185.1). Lineage (NCBI taxonomy): Eukaryota > Metazoa > Chordata > Mammalia > Rodentia > Gliridae > Glis > Glis glis. The sequence goes on from PVJS01005910.1 coordinate 31,314, forward strand.
AAAACTTGCCTAGTTTGCAAGAGGCCCTAGGTTCCATCCCCAGCACCGAGGACAGAGAGATGTTTTCAAAAAGGAAAACCCTTAGTTGGGCATGGTGGTGCATGCCTTTAATTTCAGTACTTGGGAGGCTGACACATGAGGATCGCATGTTACATGCCAATGCTCAGTAACTTAGCAAGATCCTGTTTTAAAATAAAAAATAAAAAAGGGTTGGGGGTGTAGCACAGTGGTAGAGTTTAACCCCCAGTTCACACACGCAAACAAGAGAGAGAGAGAAGAAAAAAGAAAGAAAGAGAGAGAGAGAGAGAGAGAAAGAAAGAAAGAAAGAAAGAAAGAAAGAAAGAAAGAAAGAGAAAACCTCCTGAGAAACAACGATAAGGAAAAGGACTCTGTGGGTAAAAGTGAACAGACTGTTTTACTTACTGCTAATTCTCCCCCACATACACCCCAACATCCTTCTTTCTCCCCTCTACCCCTCCTCTTTTTCCAAAGAATTGGGGAAAGTAATTTAAAGGGAGAGAAAAAAATAAAGAAAGCACAGTAACATAAAGATTTAGACAACAATATGTCCCATGTATACCAATCCAAAGTCTTACATTCTATTAACAGACAACAAGCATTTTAGAAAAGGAAGATGATTAGGGAGGGGAAAAAATCTTTTATCCTTCATCAGATTTTAGCTGGCATGGTAGCATACACTGGTAGTCTCAGCCACTTGGAAGGGTGAGGCAGGAGGATGGCTTGAGCCCAGAAGTTCAAGATCAACCTAGGCAACAAAGTAGACTGCTCAAAAGTAAGTAAATAAATGAAGAGTTAGTTGCTGTTTGTAATCTCCTTTAACAATAGATATTAACTTTATCACCAATGAAAGAAACCTAAAAGTGTTACAGTAACCTCTTATAAATGTCTTTCTGTTTCTTGTTCTCTGTAACTATTTTATAACCATGAAAAAAAAAAGAGTTCTCCCTATTCATTCCATATTTTGGTGAGATTTCCTGGCTCCTCGGTTTTCACAAAGCCCCTTTCATACCACTCGCCTACTCCCTCTCCTCACTTTCCCCTCCACCCCAGGTGGCACCTAAATGCCCCGTTCCCAGGGTGGCTAAATCCCAGAGGCTGGAAAAACAGTATCTTTTTAAGAACAATGAAAAGTTATACCAAGGCTGGTATATGTTCTGCAGCCTCCTCGCCCAGGGTCATTTGACTCGCCGATGCTAACAGAAGAACTGGGGCAGTTGCAGAGTGAGGAGAATGTAAATGCAGCTCGGGTGACAAATTCAAGTGGGCCAGCCCCATGTCCTGGGAACTGTGCCAGGGGACAGGGGCCACCCCACCCCACCCAGACATCGGTAGAAACAGCACGGGGGTGCTGATTCCAGTTTGGAGTTCAAGTAAATTCTGAAGCACTCGAATGCAGATCTTTTATTTCGAATTCCCCAGAACTTTTGCCAGGCCCCTTGGCAACAAGGCCTGCTCTCAGATACCCACTCCTGAAGATCACTTCAATGTTACTGCTGTTTTCTAAAGCTCAATTTTCTAGAGCCGTGTAACTTCACCCAGGCGCTTTGAAAATCACCTATGCACTGAATTGTAAGCGATCTGTAAAAGTTGAGACTCCTCATGGTACCACAAAGAGAACTGTTCAAATTACCCAACAAGTGGTACAAGAGTTTTGCAGAGAGCAATGAAAAAACTGGAGGCCTGAAATGACGATCCTCCAGCAGCCTGTATCAGAAGCCACTGCGGCTCACAAACCTTCCATGTGAATCTCATTCTTACATCTATTTTAACTACTGGAACAAAACACCCCAAAACACCCACACACCCACTGAAACCCATTAGAGCTAAACTTAATGTATCAGAGATCAACAATGGGTAAGTCCTGCTACTGGGACATAGAGCTAAACTTCATATATCAGAGATCAACAATGAGGTAAGTCCTGCTACCGGGACAACCCAGTTCTGTGCAGAGCTCAAAGGCTTCTCTGCCGTCCTTGCTCGTTTGGAAAAAAAAAATCCTGAGATTGCAGGGCTATTTCTAAAACAGTGAGATTTGCACTGCTTAACTGGTAAAAAGGGAATCTCTCCATACCAGGCAATGAAAACAGAACCCAACTTCCTATGTCCTTATGTCCGTATATCCATACCTCTGTCCTTCTTCCCTTCCTTTTTCACAGTACTGGGGATTGAACCCAGGGCCTACCTAGCACATATAGGGCAAGCATACCACCCCTGAGCTACACCCCCAGTCCCTCTTTCTATGTATTTCTAACTTGTTCACCAAGACAGTATCTTGAAACCATTGATTGAGTTTAAACTATTTGGGGTTAAATTAAACTCCTAAAATAACATTATTTATGGGTCACACAGAAATTTTGTCTTTTTTTGTGGAACTAGGGATTGAACCCAGGGGCATTCTACCTCTGAGCTATACCCTGGCCCTATTTTTTTATTCTTTATTTTGAAACAGGGTCTCACTAAGTTGTGGAGGACCTCACTAAGTAGTTGAGGCTGGCGGCGAACCCAGACCCTCTGGTCTCAGCCTCCCAAGTACTGGGATTACGTGGGCACCACCATGCCTGGAGAAATTTTGTCTTTTTAAAAACTACCAGATTAAAAAAAAAAAAAAGTCTGTAAGCCATTGGCCAACGCTGACTTGCCTTGGCCAGGGCTCACTGCACAACACAAGTTCCAGAGTGGACTTCTAATCTGAAAGTGACTACAGCACACATCTGCTCCCATATCAAGTCAGTACTGGAGGCTGGGAAGCAGGGCACAGTGTACAGGAGCAACAATGTCCACACTGGAGAACATCTGAAATTTAAAAACAATGTACCCCCAGTACTTGGGAGGCTGAAACAGAATGATCGCAGGTTCAAGGCCAGCCTCAGCTACTTAGCAAGGCCCTCGGCTACTTAGCAAGACCCTGTTCCCAAATAAAAAATAAAGTAGGGCTGGGGTTGTAAGTCAGAGGTAGAATGCCCCTGGGTTCCAACCCCAGTACCACAAAATTTAATTAAGTAAGTAATTTGATTAATTAATTTAATGAAATATAAAAATAACACCCCCATACTTTTCTACATTTTAAAAAGATAACATCCACTTACTGTAGGCAAGCCTAATTAAGATACTCAAGTGGTCTAAGGAGCCAAACAAAAGAAAAATATTAAAGGGATGCTAGGTTAACTGTTCAAAACAAAATAAGTAGACAACAGATGAACAGTTTTATTTTTTAACTGCTTTTTGTGGGCTGGGGGGGGGTACTGAGGATAGAACCCAGGGGCATTCTACCTCTGAGCTACAACCCCAACTCTATTTTTTTTTAATTTGGAAACAGGGTCTCACTAAGTTGCAGAGGGCCTCGCTAAGTTGCTGAGGCTGTCCTTGAACTTGCTATCCTCTTATTTTAGCCTCCCAAGTACTGGGATTACAAGCATGCGCCACCACTCCCCACTAGGATGAAGGGTTTTAAAGAGAAGGGTTGGAGCATGCCAATCTCCTCACATGCTTGGTCAAATAAAAAAGGAAGTCCTGGGCCGGGCGTGGTGGCGCACGCTTGTAATCCCAGTACTTTGGGAGGCGGAGACCAGAGGATCCGGGTTCACGGCCAGCCTCAGCTCTCTTGCTCTCTCTCCCTGTCTCTCTCTCTCCCTGTCTGTCTGTCTGTCTCTCTCTCTCTCTCTCTCTCTCTCTCTCTCTCTCCTTAGTGAGGCCCTCTGCAACTTCGTGAGACCCAGTTTCAAAATAAAGTATAAAAAATAGGGCCGGGGCATAGCGCAGAGGTAGAATGCCCCTGGGTTCAATCCCCGGTACCGCAAAAAAAAAAAAAAAAAAGGAAGTCCTGCTTCTGACCCACCTTATAAGGGGCATGGAAGAACAGGCGCTTCACAGAGATAATGCAACCCAAATCCCAAAATCAATTAAACAACAGCAAAGTCAGGAGCAGGAGCAGACCTTCCACCACGCCATGGTCCTCTGCAAACAGCCACGTGGAAGTGAACCCCAAGAGGTCCCCACACCCTGCTCCGTCCTAATGGCATTCAGTACTTTTCTTTCAACCATTACTCCACACCACACCAAATGCTCCAAGAATATGGAAAAACTGGATTCCTTATCCACCGCTGGTAGGACTACATAATGGTCCAGCCACTCCGGGAAAGTTTGCCAGTTTCTAATAAGGCCTGCAATTCCCACGCAAACAGCCACCGCAAGCTTTGGCATTTATCAGCGAGAACCGGAGGCGTATGTTCATCAACAATCTGTACACAATGTTTATATCAGTTTTGTTCCTAGTAGAAAAAACCTGGAAACAACCCAGATGTCCCTCAATGGGTGATTGGATAAACACAGTGTGGTACATCCATACCATGCGATCGTCTACAGAAAAAAAAAGGGGGGGGGGGACAGATACACACAACCTAGAACTATGCTGAGTGAGAAAACCCAGTCTCCAAAGGCATATTCTGCATAATCACATGTATGTACCATTACTGAAATGACAAAATTATAGAAATGGAGAACGGATTAGTGACTACCAGTGGTCAGAGAAGGGAGGGATAGTATGGATATAAAAGGACCATACAAGCTGGGTGTGGTGGCGCACGCTTGTAATCCCAGTACTTGGGAGGCTGAGACAGGAGGATCGCAGGTTCGCAGCCAGCCTCAGCAACTTTTAGTGAGACCCTGTTTCAAAATAAAGAATAAAAAATCAGGTTGGGGGTGGAGGGCAGAGGTAGAATGCCCCGGGGTTCAATCCTTAGTACCACAAAAAATAAATAAATAAATAAAAATAAAAGGACCAGACAAGCAAATACTTGTGGTGCTGGAAATCTCTCACATTGTACAGTATCACTCAAGGTCAGTATCCTGATTGTGACATTATACTATAATCTTGCAAGATAGGGGAAACTGGATACAGGACACAAGGAGAAGGGGCTCTCTGTGTTTTTTGTTATAACTCCATATAAATTCACAATTATCTAAACATAAAAAGGGGTTTTTTGGGGGGTGGTAGTACTGGGGATTGAACCCAGGGTCATTCTACCTCTGAGTTACACCCCCAGCCCTATTTTATTTTTTTATTTTGAAACAGGGTCTCACTAAGTTGCTGAGGGCCTCACTAGGTTGCTGAGGCTGGCCTTGAACCTGTGATTTTCCTGTCTCTGCCTCCCAAGTACTGGGAATACAGGCATGTGCCATCACAACTGGCAAAAGTTTATTTATTTAAAAAAAAAGAAACTAAAAAAGCCTGGAATGGTGGTACACACCTATAATCCCAGGCCAAGGGATTATAGGAGGCCAGCCTGGGCAACATAACAATACTCTGTCTCAAACAAATAAAAATAAAATAAAATTTTAGATAAAATAAAATGTAAGTGCAGCAAAAACTGGAAAAGATTCAATTAGCAAATGAAAGAAGGGAATAAGAGTCTAAAAAGCACAGGATCACTTCCTAAAAACATCCCATAAAGGAAACAGAGAAAGGCGTAACAGCAAAGGGTGGCTTGTAGTACCAGTGCGGCCTCAGTAGACTTAGATAAAACCCCAGGCTAAAGGGCTCCACCCCCCCCCCCAGAACACTCTGAATCACAGGCAGCCTATTCTGGCCCGTCCTATCTTTCCTTTAAACTAGCTCAAGAGGCACCAGCTCGGGCCTGTTCCACCAGTTTCCCAGCCTGTCATTAGGTTCTTTGGCCAGATAAGTTTGGAAAGACAGCCCCCTTGATTCTTAAAAGTAGCCATTGCACAGGGGCATAGTAATGTCTCTGAAAAGCCATGCAATACAGAAACCGATGTATCGTTCACACCCTGATGACCAAATCTACCTGCACATAGAACACTCTGCTCCCAAGACACCCTCACATTTCTGATTTCATTTGACCAGAACATACCTTGAGAATTGTCCTATGTCCTGCTACTAAAGTGTCAGGAATGGAATGAACCCTCTTGGCCTCATAGGACACTGCCCTCAACCCCTCAACAGAACAGTGGAGCCTTTGCTTCAGAACTGACATTTTCTATGCCTTGGAGAAAAGAGAATGCAGGGCCCCTCATTCCTCTGGGGATATCATTTGTTAGGTGTTTACCAAGTAAATGCAGGCATTGTGCTACACAGTATTTAAATACATCCCCCTTAATCTTCAAAGCAAGGTATACAAATAGATACTGTTACAATCTGCTTCACCAGAGAAAGAAATCAATTAACATTGTTACAAAGTTGCTGAGCTGCCATGAGAACCAGGTGTGACTCCAACATCTGAGCCCTTACAGCCTTCTGCCTCCCTAGAGAAGGGAGAACAAAGTTCAGGTGAAGGTCACCAGAAACAGGTTGCAAGAAGAGACCTGTTTAACCAGTCCTGACTTCCCCCTGATAGCACCTGCAAGGGAAGGACCCGGCTTTGGACCATCCCACCTTGCGTCCAGAGCTGTCCCGGCTTCAGGCATGTCCTGTCCCCTTGTACAAATCAGGTCCCACTCTTCCCCTGGCTGACTCCTACCAATCCACTGAGTGTAGGGCTTACGTTTTGCTTCCTCCTGAAGTCTTCCCGGGGGTGTAGCTCAGAACACTTGTCTAGCATGCACAAGGTCCTGGGTTCCATCCCCAGCACCACAAAAATAAACAAACACACAAATAGTAATCACGTGGACGTTACCAAAGCAAGTTATGTTAGCCTCCCCAAAACTCCATTTACATTTGGTAGTGTGGCTTGAACAGGTCATATAGGATTAAGCAAATAAATGTTCAGCATGGCACAGTGCTGAGCACTTGGTCAGCTCCTAGCTACTGTGGTCAGGAGAAGGAAGAAGAAGGTAAGCACTGGACCAAAGATAAACTAGAAATAGTATAACATCTCTCAGCTGGGCCCAGTGGCACACACCTGCAATCCTGGTATTTAGGGGGCTAAGACAGGAGGATGGCAGGTTCAAGGACAGCCTCAGCAACTTAGGGAGACCATCAGCAGCTTATGTTTCAAAATAAAATTTTAAAAAAAAGACTGGGGGTGCAGCTCAGGCAGAATGCCCCTGGTTTCAATCCCCACTACTAAAAAGAAGAAGAGGGAGGGAGGGAGAAGAAGAAAATAAGTAGTATAATGTCTCAAAGAATAAAAAGGAGCCAAGTAACATACAACAGACTCCTAGAAGAAGTAAGAAAATCCAGGGTGCCCCAAAGGAAAAGATCAGAATAAAATAAAAAAAAAGTATACAGGAAGTAGTCTGCCTTCTCATTTATAACCTATGAGAGTAGACTGACAATTGATTAACTAAATTTCTCTAAATTAAAAACTCAAAAATTAGCAGGGTGTGGTGGTGCACACTTGTAATCCCAGTACTTGGGAGGCTGAGACAGGAGGATCGTGGGTTCGCGGCCAGTCTCGGCTACTTAGTGAGGCCCTCTGCAACTTAGTGAGACCCCATTTCAAAATAAAGAATAAAGAATAGGGCTGGGGATGTAGCTTGGAGGTAGAATGCCCCTGGGTTCAATCCCCAGTACAGAAAAAAAAAAAAACCCTCCAAAATTGACAATGTAAAGGCTACTCCTTAGATCTTCTTGGTGAACCTGAATCCTGTGAGGAAAAGCCACACTTTGAGTATTCCTACTAATAATCCCTGCCCAGGCAAATGAATAACAGCCGTAACAATTTAGGCCAAACTTCTAGAAACCTCTTCAATTCCAGATGTGGGGAGATAAATGTTTAAATTCAAATACATTTGTAATTTGGTTACAACTTTAATCAACTCGAAAAAATTAAGTACTAATCAGTTATTTTTAAATGGTGTTTATTATATTGGACATGGATCTGTCTTTGTAAACTTTAGCAATTGCTCGGGTTTAATTTTAGTACAATGAATAGTATCCATACTGAATAATGCCAAGTGCCATTTTTTAAATTTTAATATTTTTATGCTGCTGGGGATCAAACCCAGGGCTTCAAGCATGCTAGGCAAGCACTCTACTACTGAGCTACACCCCCAATTCCCAAGCACCATTTTTTAGACTGCTATATCAAACACTATTGACATTTAAGTTTTACAGAGGTAGATCTATCCTGTAGTTACTACATGAATAAAAATTCCCAGAGGGCTGTGGTATAGGTTGCCTAGAATGCATAGGGCCCTGGGTTCAATCCCCAGCACTACCAAATAATAATAATAAAATAATAATAATAATAATAATAATGCATATAAAACTGCTGATAGAAACAATACTTCTACTACCATCTCCCAAAAATAACAGAATTCTATGCTTGAAAATCCTTAAGAAAATCATAATTTAAGAAAATTTGCTCTTTCTTAAAGCTCAATGAAACAAAAAAATGGCACTATAATCATTCCTGCTATCAATGACCTCATTATGAATCTCCAGGAGCCCATTCTGTTGCAGGGCAAAAATCCCCCCAACTTTTCCCATTTCGATTCCTCAGCCATCCTGACTTGTATACACAGACAAGAGAGAAAATAGAAGTCATCCATCAACAGCATAATCCTTACTTACAACCACCCTCGGTTTGATCCCCAGCAGCACAAAACAAAGTCCCATATCCTGGGGTTAGAGATTTTATAAGATTCTCAAGACAGATGTTATCTGAAAAGACACTTCAAATTCAACTCCATCTGAAGAAATGGAATATTGAAAACATTCTCTTTCAACAACAGCATATGCTTTGGGGATTTGTTTTAAAATACTCCAGGAAAAAAAAATACTGTAGGGGAGACAGATGAAACAATATTGGCAAAATACTGAAAACTGTTGAGGTTGGATGACGAGTCCATAGGACTCCATCCAGCACGATTCTCTATTTTTACATATATTTGAAAATTTCTGTGATCGTCAGAATAGTCTCTCCACCTATGATTAAATTTAGGGTTGCCACAATCTCAGCCTAGCAACCACTGCGATACCATAAAAGGCTTCTCACCTGTCTGAAGGTACAAGCCCATCACGGATGACTCCCCTAAGAACCTGTGCCTCTAAGGATCCAATCCCACAGCCCAGCAATTCCTCCACAAACTAGAGGGAACCCAAGTTCAGTGATAATACTAGCAGATACTACCTCCAGCAGGGTTTCCTCTGAAACACCAAGTAAGATGGCAAATGCCTCGTTCATTTTCTCAGGTCATGGACCAAGATATAACACTCGAAAAACTTGAATTAAACAGACAGGAGATGGCTTTTTTTAAACTCTTCCATAAGACCTTATAACTAAAGTCATATAATTAGCCGCACACACAGCAAAGATAATAAATCAGCTCCATTTAACAGCCAACTTCAAATATTGTAAAAGCAAGCACTAGGAGATTATCTGAATACAGGTGACTATCACAACTTTGAGAGATACAATTGAGAAAGTTAAACCTCTAAATGACCCGACTTTTTCAACAAAAGAAGATTCCAATGACTCTTAAGACAAAATGGTCACGAGAACTCCTGAAGAAAATGTAAAACACTAGAACGGACGCTCAGTGAAAATTTCACAGTCAAAACGATGGAGGGGAAAGGAATTTTTCACTTTCAAACATTTTAATAAAAATACATGGTGACACTCACCAGCACCTTGTTTTCAACTTTGTCTCCCTTCACCTCCAGCTTTACTTTCTTCTTCACTGCAATTTTTATCTTTCTGCCAATAACATCCTTTATGCTTTCTGAAAGAGGAGAGGAAGTTCATTATATTCTTTTATTAATAAGAAAAAGAGGCATCGGGGAGGAGATGGCATTTGGAGGAGTGTATCTGGTTGTTTTTATTATTGTTTGTCTTTTTATTTGCTAATTTTAACAAGCCTGATAATTACCATCCATCAAGAATTTAAACGACAACTACTTTGTGCCTTGTACTGAGAGATGCTACAGCAAATATAAAAACATATGACATAATGCCAGCCCATGAGAGGCATGACATAATCTTGCTGAGAAAACGGGATACACACCCAAGAAAAGAAAGAGCAACTTGGGGCAGTATGGTGCAGTACCGTATTGTACACAGACCATAAGCACAGAGGAATTCAAAAATTCCACTGGGCGTGGTGGCACACGCTTGTAATACCAGTACTTGGGAGGCCAAGACAGGAGGATCGCAGGTTCGCAGACAGCCTCAGCTACTTGTGAGGCCTTCTGCAACTTAGTGAGACCCTGTTTCAAAAAAATAAAGAATAAAAAATAGGGCTCGGGGTGTAGCTCGGAGGTAGAATGCCCTAGGTTCAATCCCTAGTACTGAAAAAAAAAAATTCCTTCAGCCTTTGCCTGGATACCTCTAGCTCCCACAGCCTCTGGATTCAACTCAGTGCCGCAGGAACATCAATTTCTACAAATGACTTGCCATGAAGGTTAGGGACACTGCAAATAACCAGAGCTGAACCAAATGGTTTAGCCAAAGAAGGGCACCCCTAGCATGTGTGTGTGTGTGTACGTGTGTGCGTGTGCGTGTGTGTGCATGTGTGTGTGTATTCCTCCTCTAGATTCCCATAATTCCATACTATAATATCTTCATACTACAATCATTTTGGTTTATCCACATTTTCAACAAATATATTATGTACATAGGGTACCTCCTGTGCCAGGTACTTTCTTTCTATGTGCTGAACAGAGATGGCTCTTGCTTTTCACTGGAGTTTATGATTTCTTGGGGGCCACAAGGGGTACCACTAAAGGAATCAGTGCACAGAACACAGGACCAGCATATGAAGGTTTCAGGGAGGAGGGGATCCCTGGGCTGATTCTTGAAGGTATAGGAAATAGATCACTGGTTTCCAAAGTGAAGTATACCATACAATCCACTGAGATGCAGGAGGGGAATGGTAGAATTTTTGCTTCTAGTTGCAATGGGTGTTTCAGTTGATGTTTTAAATTATTCACAATAGATAATGTGCAGTTTAACAAGTAACTATATGTTTATTAAGGGGTGCTCAAACTTTACTTATCAGGAATATATCATCAGGAAAGTATAGCTGAGTTGATAAGAAGAGTGAAGAATGGCAGAAGAGGGCATTGTGAGTGTGGAGAGGGCAGGGATGCAGGAGAGCATGTCCTGCCCAAGGGAAAGCAGTGGAGTGGAATGCCTGGGGCAAGGGGCATGTTAGGAGCTCCCAGCACCGTGAGTTCTCTCTGTAGCCCCCATCTCATCACAACTCCAAACAAGTACAGGTTACTCCCACCTAAGAATTGTGGGAACTGACTCAAGAACATATGCACATGGAAAGACAGGGAAGTCATATACCAAAAGATGAAAAGTAGCTGTCTCTGAGTGGTCACATGGGTGACATATTCTTTGCAAAGAATAAAATTTTTCTACAAAGAGCCTGCATTAATTTCATAATCAGAGAGATATACAATACACTGGTCAGACGTGGTGGTGCATGTCTGTAATCCCAGCAACTCGGGAGGCTGAGGCAGGAGGCTCACAAGTTCCAGGCCAACCTGGGCAACTAAGCCAGGCCCTGTCTCAAAATAAAATAAAAAGGGTTGGGGATGTAGCTTAGGGGTAGATTGTCCCTGGGTTCAATCCCCAGTACCAGAAAGAAAGGAAGGAAAGAAGGAAAAAGAAAAGAAGAGAAGATACACAATAAATACATTGTTGAAATGCCTTGAGGGATTCGTTTAAGGAAATATACTGAGGTTTAGGCATGGCCACCATTTTGAATTGATCAGAGCACAGCTCTTGGGAGTACCTGAAATTAGAAAGGCAGGTGCAGCAATTTCAACATTCCAGCCTAATGAAACCATTTAAAGACCTCAAAAAAATCCTATCAGACATATGACAAAAGCATGTCATCTGGTTGACAAATATATGATAGGCAATACTTGATCAACAAAAAAATCCCATTTCAAGATAACCATCGATATAAACCAGATACCTTACTGCCTGCTTCACCCTTCCTTGAGTCTAAGTGATCACCCAAACTTCTCACTTCAGGTTCAAAGACAATTCTACACATTTAAAAGTCCACTGCATTCTGGAGGCATCTCCAGGGCCTTCAGGGTTAGCTTCCTCTTCCCGGTGGAGTATAGGGGAGGTCTGAGTCTCCCAGAACCAGATGGGTCACTCACTCCAGCAAAGGATGCCGGTTGATCTCAGGAGCCAACTGAGCCAACAGGGTTGAGGAGAGACAAGAGGGTCATGAAGGCTGGGGTGTGTACCCGGGGGAATATCTTCACACTCTGAATTCCGGTGAAAGGTTCGGTTTGTTTGGGTTTTCTTTTTAATTGAACAAAAGCAAAGAGTTCCACACAAAACTAGCAACAGCTTCTTCACAGTTACACCTGCTGAGTTGGAAGTGACCACGGGAGGGCACAGGTGAATTCCTGTTAGGTATTATCGCTAAAACGACCAAGAGAGGGACAAATTCCACACCCTGAGACCAACAGGCGCTTAGAACTTCCGCCTGAGCGGTCGTGTGCAGTGTGCCAAGGATGGTACGGCAGGAATATAGGTCACTGGGGCTCAAGTCACACCCGCACACACAGACACGCTCACCTGGTTAGAATACAACATGCTACACACACACACACACACACACACACACAAGCTAAACGCTGTTTCCAGTACACTCCTCCAGCCTATTTTAGCTCTGCCATTTTAACCCCCCAGATAATTAAGTTAAACCCCAAGACCTAAAATCCAGGCCCCGCCCCCCATAGGAGAAAAACCTCGAGGGACTCAAACAATGGGTCACCTTGCACCAGGGTACCACACACTAGCTCCCCAAGAGATGGGGGATCTGTAGGTTAACCATTAAAATAAGGCTGGTATCATTAACCCTCAGTTTCCTGGCCCCAGTTTGCGTCAGCCCTGTAACCCTTTCGCTCCCAGCTCGCCACCCCAAGCCACGCCTTGCCAGGCCCAGTCTCCACGCCAGCTAGCGCCTCCTTCCCAAGTCTGTCAGTGGGGTGGGGAGCCTCCTGCGGAGCGTTTTCTGCTGGAGCCTGGCACATGCCCGAGGCGACCTACTGTGCTTTCGCAAGCTGTCCTTCGGCTAGGCTTCCCCGGACTTTCCAGAGTTTGGGGCAGTATGGGCTGGGTGCTGTAAGGGGGTTCCCCTCGCTATCAGAACTCCCACACTGGGGCAGCCTGCCTACTTCCGCGAAGCTGGACCCCCAAGCCAGGCAGGACGGGGTGCCCGCACCCCCAGCCCACCGACCGGACCCCTCGGGCACCCCATCCCTCCCACGCCTTCCTTCCCTGGACTCATCTCTTCCAGCAGTCAGCGGGGAGCAAACTTCCCGGCGACCCCGCCGCCGCCGCCCGGACCTGAGGGGCGCGGGGACTGCGCGGGACCCGCGGGAGGGCGGAGGTGGGAAGGGACGCGGAGGGGGACGCAGAGGAAGGTGGAAAGTCAGACTCCGCGCAGTCTTACCGAACAGCTCGCGGGGCACGTCGGAGCTCTCCTCGGCCATGGTGGCCTCCAGGTGCGGGGGTGCGACAGGTCCAACTCTGATTCACGGCCCCCGCCCTTCCAGAGCCCCTTAAATTTTTAGAGAGGCAGATGCTGCTTGCAAATCAGAGTAGGCAGAAAAGGGGGGCGGAGATACAATTTTGCCGCGCCCCCCGCCCCACCAAAAAAAAAAAAAAGAGTTGCAAAGACGAGGAGGGCTGCGGCTGCGGCTGCTGCTACATGACGCCGCCTCCAGCTCCAGGCTGCGGATCGCCAGCGGACCGGGCCCGGGCGCCGGCTGCCTCCTCCTCCTCCCCGCCGGCCCGACCTGGCGCCAGCTCCCGCGCAGCCGCCGCGCCGCACCTACAGCCCTAGGTGAAGGCGGAAGGCGTGCAGAGGGCGGGGAGAGCGCGGGAGGCGGCGGTCCTGGGCCTCCCGCGGCTCCAAGGGGCGGGCGCAGCTCGGGCCCGCCCCTCCTCCTGCGATTCCCGAGCTCCTCCTCCTCCTCCTGCAATTCCCCTGCTCCTCCTCCTCCTGCTCCTGCTCCTCCTCCTCCTCCTCCTCCTGCGATTCCCCAGCTCCTCCTCCTCCTAGGATTCTCGCTGCTCCCACTCCGGTTGCTTTTCCTTCACTTCCTCCTCCTCCTCCTCCTCCGCCTCCTCCTCTTGCTCCTTTTCCTCCTCTTCCTCCTCCTCCTGCTCCTCCTCCTACTCCTCCTGCGATTCCTCCTCCTGCTACTCCGCTGGCGATTCCTCCTTTTCCTCCTCCTCTTCCTCCTTCTCCACCTCCTTTTGCTCCTCCTGCGATTCCTCCTGCTCCTCCTCCTCGCCTCGCGATAGCCGCCTCCGCCGCGCTCCGGGCGGCCTCCAGAGCTGGGCGCTGGTCCCCGCTGCTCGGCGGTGGCGGCGGGCACGCGCCCCTGCTCGGCCTGGCTCCCACACCGCAGAGCCCTGCGCCTGGGCACGGGCGCGGGAGCCCAGAGAGCCCGGGAGCCCTCTGCTGGCTGCCGGGGAGGAGAGCCGGGAGCCACGGTTCCCCGGTTCCCTGTCCCCAGCCCCGGGCGCGCCAGGGACCCGGAGGACGGAAGGCTGCCGATCCACGCAGGTTCTGCAGACCTGTCTATATGGAGGCTGGTTATTTCTGGGACCCTTTTACGCACTTTTATTTTCCAGCCCTCCCTGAGCCGTGTCTTTTCATCAGCGTTATTAATATTCTGTTTCTGGGGAGCAAGAGCTAGACGAAACCGATAAACACTGTCCATATGGTGAGAAGACACTTTTTGTGTGCTCGGCAGCCGCCGTTCGCCAACGCAGACGTAGGGAAGATGCGGACGCGTGGGAAAAGCCGCTCCGTCGCGGGGAGGCCTCTTACCCTCCGGCATCCTCGGGGGCGGGGCCAGCATCATTCACAAAAGCCGGAGCGAGCCTGGCGCAAAGCCGCTACCACCTGGCCCTCCCCTCCAACTCCCCGGCTACACCCCAGAGGGAAGACTTGGAGTGTCTGTGTATGCTTCTGTCGCCCCGCGGCTGGGAATGTCTAATCAGATTCCGGTATTAAAGAACCGAAGGAGGGGAGGGAAGACAGGAAAGGGAGCCCCGCACTTTTGGTAGCCTGGTTTTAACCACAGCTATCACCTTGCGTCTTGGATGCTCTTGTCTCTGATCCAAACACTACTAAAGAGGGCATTTATCAAGCTGGCCCCTTCCCACCTTCCGGGCTCCCACCTCACCCCCACGCGGTTACAGCTGAACTGGAGTCCCTTTCTCCAGGACTAGCTGGGTTTTGGCTTCTTCCCTCCCTTCCCTTAAGGTTATCTGATTCTTATCAATGTTTTCAAGCACATCCCATGTGACCCTCCAGGGGCTTTCAGGTCACTGGGATCCCTAAGCCAGTAGACTATCTGGCCAGAAGCACTCTTGTAAGCCCTACCATGGTACCTTGTTTCATTGCTTGGGTATTTGTCTAGTTTACTATTTAACTCGAATTGTTCCCTGAATTTTGGATTTTTCTGCTCAACCAGACAGTAGGTGATTTGAAGGCAGGAGTGTGTGTGTGTTGTGTGTGTGTGTGTGTGTGTGTGTGTGTGTGTTGCTGGGGATTGAACACCCTAGGGCCTCGCACACCCTAGGCAAGTGCTTTACACCCAGGGCCTTGCCTCAACAGTCTTGTGTAAAGTAGGTGTTCAATAAACATCTTTTAATTTATTCTGAGCTTTGGACCTCAGACCCCCAACCATTTGTTTCAAAAGTTGGCAATTTCTTCAAACTATATATTTCCTTAATGCATCAAATGTCTTTCTAGGCAATAAATGAAAATGAACATCTCAAGATTGTCTTTCAACTGTGTGTGTTAAAGAGAACTTTTCTAGCACATACCCAAGAAGTTTCAAAAATAGCCCTGAACTTTCCAAACTATGTAGTAACTTGTGAAGATAAAAACACTGGAGTTTTCACCCTTTTGGCCTGGAGTGGTAAAAAAGGATAAAGGGAAGTCTGTGTGGCAGTCCCGTAATTCAGGACTCCTTGGCTTCTTTGAAAGGAAGTTGGGGTTTCAATCAAAGGATCATTTACCCAGCAGCAGGATCCCCATTGGCTCTGCATCTCTGAAAGAGTGAATTCAAATGAGTCTCCTAGCACAACACTGCAAATGACTGGATGATTTTGGAAATTAAAGTCATTTACTTCTTGAGTGCAAAAACTCAAATATGTTTCAGAATAGCAAGTAGGGAATTTGAAGGAGCCCTGTTTGTAAAGCTGTAAAACAACCCAAGAATCAGTAAGGACCCAACAACCGTGGTGCCCGCTTGGAGAAAGCAGTTTACATCTGCAATGTGCTCCCCATCTAACCCACCCCCCTGCTGACTGACATCTGCATGTCCCTCCTAGTGCTGCAGAACCCAAACCTTCTGCAGGGTTCCTGGCCTCCCACTTCCACACTCTACGCTCATCCCTGCAGTCTAGATTAGAAGTGGTCAAACTATCACCACCCGGTCCTTGGCTTACATGATGGAAAAGAATTTCAGCATGTGCCAGTCAGAGACATAGACAATTTATTTAGGAAAGCAAGAAATATGCATTGAAGGGAGAATATAGGCTACCTCGAGAGTGGGAGACATGTTTTGGGGGATTCAGCTCTTCTCTAGTGTTTGGGGTGGGGGGTACCAGGGATTGAGCCCCAGAGTATTTTAATTCTATTCCCCCCAACCTCTTTTATTTTGAAACAGGGTCTCTACGTTGCTAAGTCTCACTAAA
>PVJS01005910.1:48032-62192 GCA_004027185.1 Glis glis
CACACACACACACACACACACACAAAAAAAAAAAAAAAGAATAAAGAAAGAGAATCTTGGTGAGGGGTGGGCTGGGCTTTTTGTTTTGTTTTGTTTTTGTTTGTTTGGGTACTGGAGATTAAATCAAGACATTTTGTAGTGACTGATCATCTTCTGGATCCTTGATGTCTTCTTCATTGTCTGATCAGTTGATAGGCTGGAGAGTCAAGATATTGTATCTCTATACATTGGCGGGATAATTAACAGTGCACAAGGCAATTATCACAAGTGAGTGAATTTCCAGTATCTTTGAGATTGTGATTTCCCAGAAGTTTGGGAGTGACAGGCCTGGCTTGGGAAGTGGAAGTATGAGGAATTTCCACAAGGCTTTCCTTCCAAAATGATATTTTCCTCATCTTTCCTTTATGTCTCCTTTCTACCTATTTCTTTTATTTCTTCTATCCTGCCTCACTTTTATAAATTCACTCAACAAACATGAGTTGAGCACTTACTATTTGCCAGAATTTGTACTGGCAAGTTATACAACTGCATGGTGGAACCCTCATCGAGCAATATAGGAGGCAGGGAGGGAGAGAGAAGGAAAGATAAAAAACACAGTATCTTTCATAACTTAATCTTGGAAGTAGCATACCATCATTTCTGTTTGATTTTATTGGTCACGTGGATCAAGTTCAGTGGGAGAGGTAACTGCAGGAGGAAGTGAATACCGACTACTGGGATCACTGAGGGAGGAGGGTCCTCTCAGAAAGTGGTACTATAAGCCTGGTGTGGTGGTGCACACCTGTAATCCCAGTACTTGGGAGGCTGAGACAGGAGGATTGCAGACTGGAGGACAGTCTCAGCAAATAGTGAGACTCTCCTCAACCTAGCGAGACCCTGTTTCAAAATAAAAATAAAATAGGCTGGGCGTGGTGGCGCACGCTTGTAATCCCAGTACTTTGGGAGGCAGAGACCGGAGGATCCAGGTTCGCGGCCAGCCTCAGCTCTCTCTCTCTCTCGGTCTCTGTCTCTCTCTGTCCCTGTCCCTCTCTCTCTACTTAGTGAGGCCCTTCGCAACTTCTTGAGACCCGGTTTCAAAATAAAGTATAAAAAATAGGGCCAGGGAGGTAGCGCGGAGGTAGACCGCCCCTATGTTCAATCCCTGGTACAGCAAAAATAAATAAATAAATAAATAAATAAATAAAAATAAAATAGGGCTGGGGGGAGGTAGCTCAGAGGTAGAATGCCCCTGGGTCCAATCCCCAGGGCCACACAAAAAAAAAAAAGGAAAAAAAGAAAGTGGTATAGAGAAGTGAAGCCCAACCAGCAGAGTAGTTGAAAACAGGGAGATAAGATAGCAAGTCAGGAAGTCAAGAAAAAAATAACATTTCCAAGAAGGGAGATACTTAACAGTATCTTGTGCTGCTAAAAAGTCAAATGCAATAAGGAATAATAGGTATGACTTGAATTTAGCAATCAGGGAGGTATTGTTTTCTTTGGAATGATACATTTTAGCAAAATGATGCAGGAGAAGATAAATTGCAATGGGTTAAAGAGTGATCAGGCCAGGCTTGGTGAGTGGTGCTTGTAATCCCAATACTTGGGAGGTTTGAGGCCAGCCTCAGCTACTTAGTGAGGCCCATGGGAACTTAGTGAGATGCTGTTTCAAAATAAAGAATAAAAAATAGGGCTGGGGGTGTAGCCCAGAGGTAGAATTGCCCCTGAGTCCATTCCCCGGTACCCCCCCCCAAAAAAAAGAGTGATCAGGGAGCTGGTAGTAGTAATGCATGTCTATAATTCTAGTATTTGAGAGGCTGAGAAAGGAGGATTGCAAGCCAGTGTCAGCAACTAAGTGAGACCCTCAGCAAACTAGTGAGACCCTGTTTCCAAATAAAAAATAGAATAGGACTGGGGGTGTAGCTTGGAGGTAGAATGCCCCTGGGTTCGATCCCACTGAGTAGCTGTTTCAAAATAAAAAATAAAATAGGGCTGGGGGTGTAGCTCAGAGGTAGAATGCCTCTGGGTTCAAGCCCTAGTACCCTCCCCCACCCACACACATATATATGAAATATACATATACATATATTTGTGAAATATATATATTATATATGGGAAATATATATTATATATGGGGAATACACACACACACACACACACACACACACACACACACACACACACATATATTTTTTTTTTGCCGTACTGGGGATTGAACCCAGGGGCATTCTACCTCTGAGCTACACCCCCAGCTCTATTTTTTTGTTCTTTATTTTAAAACAGGGTCTCACTAAGTTGCAGAGGGCCTCACTAAGTAGCTGAGGCTGGCCGCGAACCTGGATCCTCCGGTCTCAGCCTCCCAAGTACTGGGATTATAAGCGTGCGCCACCATGCCCAGCTCTCTCTCTCTCTCTCTCTCTCTCTCTCTCTCTCTCTCTCTCACACACACACACACACACACACACACACACACATATATTATATATATATATACATACATACACACACATGGGAAACTGTGTGGGGTAGGAATATATGAAAACTATATGCTCAATTTTTCTGTAACTCTAAAGCTGTTCTAAAAAATGAAGTCTACTAATCTAATTTATATAAATGTATAAACTATTAAAGATTCATTTAAAAAAATTCATAAAGCCACCAGCACAAATAGCATAGAAGTTGGTAGCAAACAAGATAAGGTAAAGTCTGGAAACTGGGAAAGTTGGCGGGGCAGTCGCTGACAGCAGATGGAGGAAGGTAGATGGGGGCCTGAGGGAGGGAGAGAAGGAGAAGCAAGGTAGCTTCTGCCACAAAGCCCAAGAAAATCTGCAGTTGGAGACACAAGCTATCTCTGAATGCAAAAGTGCAGAAGGAGGGGTGAAAAACAGAAAGATTAGCATAGACTTGAAAAGAATAAGGAACCTGGCAAGGAGGTGCATGCCTGTAATCCCAGCTACTAGGGAGCCTGAAGCAGGAGGATTGCAAGTTTAAGGCCAGCTTGAATAACTTAGTGAGACCCTGTCTCAAAATAAAATTTCAAAAAATGGGTTGGGGATATAGCTAAGTGGTAGAGTGCCCCTGGGTTCAACACCTAGTACCACACACAAAAAAAGTTATTTACATTCCCAGACCTTTTTAATTTTTTTATTTTGAAACAGGGTCTCAGTAACTTGCTGAGTCTAGTCTTGAACCTCCTATTCTCCTGTCTCAGCTTCCCAAGTACTGGGATTACAGGTGTGCATTACCACACCAGGCTAGTATACGAAATCTTTCCAAATTCTCTAATTTTAAAAAAATCTAGTCATACAGGAAGTAAAAATCACACTAATTGCTGCCATTTCATGACTCTAAGCTGTTGACACATTTACCAGCATTGTTTATCTGTTTTCCTCATATTCAGTTTCAACACACAAATTCTCTTAGAAATGAGATTCCTGGTGTTCAGTTGCTTCTTTGTTCAGGCTGTGGCGATCTCCCAAGAAGGGTCACCTTTCTCAGGGCCATCTCCATTCCATAGGAGGGGGAAGTGTGGGTGTTCTGGATGGCGAATGGAAGCAGTTTGCCTCTTTAACTGGACGCTTGAGATTGCATTGAAGTCCTCTCCCCTGAAACTGCATAATCTTTTCCAGATGGGTCAATCCACCCAATCAGCCCTGATATTTGCATATCTAGGCTATCTCTAGAAATAGTTGTTCCTGTTCTGGGAATTATTGCTGTTCAAACAATTCTTGCACAAATATATAAGGAACCCAAGTCTTCCTCCCCACCCCAGTTCCCTTCCCAACATTTTCTGCCCCAAATCTTTTCAAGAACTGAGGTAAACTGGCTCAGAGGCTTCCAAATTCTGAATTCTGGATTATTTCAACTGAATGAGTCATTCTGGAGGTCCTCAGCTGGAAAGGACTGTCTCTTTTGTCAAGAAAAACATAAGCTCA
The DNA here is from genome assembly GCA_004027185.1 of Glis glis. Lineage (NCBI taxonomy): Eukaryota > Metazoa > Chordata > Mammalia > Rodentia > Gliridae > Glis > Glis glis. The sequence goes on from PVJS01005910.1 coordinate 51,944, forward strand.
AGTCAAACTATTAACTTTCTAATAGCCCTGGATTGCCCTGGCTATGTGCTAGGAACCCCATTTGTAAGTCAACTACTCTTCTGATAAATAGGCGTTCTACAAAGAATTCACAATTACTTTCAGTTAATGCCACTAGGGAGTTATCAGACAGCCAAAATATTTTTTAAATGATCTGTTCAGTAAATAGCCATTTATTTATTTTTTATATTTTTTTCTGATACTTGGGATTGGACCCAGGGGCATTCTACCTCTGAGCCACAAACCCCCAGCCCTATTTTATACTTTTATTTTGAAACAGTGTCTCTGTAAGTTACTGAGGGTCTCACTAAGTTGCTGAGGCTGTCCTTGAACCTGCAATCCTCCTGTCTCAGCCTCCCAAGTACTGGGATTACAGGTGTGCGCCACCATCCCCAGCTATAAATAACCATTTATAAATCTGCCCAGTTTTTGGCTTTCTCTCAGATGATTACCTATTGTTCATAACTGTACCCTTTGTTGTACTTTTAGTTATTTAGATTTCTTTTTCCTTCATTGCTAATATAATTATTGCCCTTATGAAGCAATGCTACCTGCAGCCATCTGATTTTATTCCTCGTTTGGCAAAGTGACACTTTGTCGAATGGTATAAGAATAGTACCAAGCATACTACATGATAACTGTTAACATTTATGAGCCCTTCCTTCATGTCAAGCACTTTAAATGCCTTATCTCATTTAATTTTCAAGACAGCTTTTGGGATAGTTGCTTTTATGGCTCTATTATTAGATAGATATAGACAGATAAGGAAGCTTCACTCCAGAGAGGAGAAGTAACTGCCTCTCCTGTACACACCAGCATCGCTCAGGAGCTGCAATTACAGGTTGGTTTAAGAGGTTGTGGTCCTATTTGTTCTAATGTTGCTTAACAAATGCGGACTGCTGCCACCTGCTGGCCGGCAGAGTTGCTGCGCCCTTGCTCAGGCGCAGGTGTGTGCACAAAAATTGGTGGAAAGAGCTCTGTTCTGACACACATGGGCGCTATCTGCCCTGCTAGTGCTTAGAACAATGCCCAGCACATCGTGGGCACTCCGTATGTGTGGAACGAATAAGTGGCAACCTCGGGAGACTGGGACGGGGTCTCGCTGTGTTGCCCAGGCCGGTCCTGAACTCCTGGGCTCAAGTGATCCTCCTGCCTCAGCCTCCCAAGTGCTGGGTCAGAGTTGAGCACCACTGCAACTGGCTTGCTTCAGCACAGTTAAGCACCACTGCAACCGGCTTGCTTTATTTTATTTTTTCCACAAAGAACACAGCTAGTGAGTGGAAGAGCTAGCTCTTGAAGCCAGCTTCTTTTTATTAGTGGAAGTACTGCTGCTGAGCCAGGGCTATAGTTTGAATCTGGAATGTCCCCCAAGGCTCATACATTAAAGGCTCAGTCCCCAGCCCCTGGCACCATGGGGAGGTAGTGGAACCTTTAGAAACTGAGGCCTGGCAGAAGGAAGTTAGGTTATTGGGGCATGCCCAGGAAGGGGATTTGGGGACTCTGGCCCCTTCCTCTCTCTTTCTTTGCTGCCATGAGGTGAGTCACTGCTACAGATCCAAAGGCAAGGGGGTCAATTCATCAAGGGCTGAGAACTGAAACGTTTTCTCCTTGTTGTTTATCTCAGGTATTCTGTCGCAGTGATGGAGAGCTGACAACATGCACATCTTTAACCAGCATTAGCAGATAAGCTTCGGGCTGCACTAAAGAGACACCCAAACAACACTACCATCAGAACGGTTCCGAAGATAAGATCTTTTCACATTTCCACAGCTCAAAAGAAAAGGAGCCTGGAGAGGTTGCAAGAGGTTGTGGTCCTATTTGTTCTTAGGTTACTTAACAAATGTGGACTGCTGCCACCTGCTGGCCGGTAGAGTTGCTGCACCCTTGCTCAGGCGAAGGTGTGTGCACAAAAATTGGTGGAGAGAGCTGTTCTGACACACATGGGCCCTATCTGCCCTGCTAATGCTTCGAACAACGCCCAGCACATCGTGGGCACTCCGTATGTGTGGAACGTATAAGTGGCAACCTCGGGAGACTGTGACGGGGTCTCGCTGTGTTGCCCAGGCCAGCCCTGAACTCCTGGGCTCAAGTGATCCATGAAACTATTATTTATTTACTTTATCACAGGAGGAAAGCTGAATAATGCCAATTTACTTAGCTTGGAATTGAGAAGGGCTACCAAATACAAGAAAGACCATCTCCTCCCTGTTTTAATCTTAAGTGCGGATCTTTGTGACCTTTTATTTATTTGTTTATTTATTTATTTATTTATTTATGGTACTGGAGGATTGAACCCAGATGCATTCTACCTCTGGGCTACACCCCCAGCCCTATTTTATTTTTATTTGGAAACAGGGTTTTGCTAAGTTGCTGAGGGCCTGGCTAAGTTGCTGAAGTTGGCCTCCAACCTACGATCCGTCTTTCTCAGCCTCCCAAGTACTGGGATTATAGGCATGCAACACTACATCCAGCATGACTTCTTATTTAAAATGATAAGCTCTTACCCCAAAGGAAGTCTAAATTCTGCTATAGAATTGTAGAATTATCATGCACCATCCATTTTAGACTGCAGCATAACCAGCCAATGGTCAAACATGCCTTCAAAAAGGTCTTTTATTAGGTTAAATAACTATCTACTTATAACTTCCCAGCTCCAAACATGCTTGCATGCAATATGAAGGCAATGGAAAGAACTGAAAATACTCTAACATGGAAATATAGTGCCCTCGCTGAAATACCACAGAGAGGGTGGAAATCTTTCTTTACAGCAGAGCAAGATAAAATAGACCTAACCCACAGCATGAGAAATGCAAGTTGCATGTAAAGTATACTTCACTGAGCTGGGCATGGTGGCGCACGTTTGTAATCCCAGTACTTGGGAGGCAGAGACTGGAGGATCCGGATTCCAGGCCAGCCTCAGCTACTTAGTGAGGCCCTCCACAACTTAGCAAGCCCCTGTTTCAAAATAAAGAATAAAAAATAGGGCTGGGGGTGTAGCTCGGAGGTAGAATGCCCCTGGGTTCAATCCCCGGTACCGCAAAATAAATAAATAAATAAATAAATAAATATAAAGTATACTTCACTGACAATTAGGTTTTATTGCTGTCTGGAGGCAGAAATAGGAAAAGATACTTAATTTCCTTCTCTGAAGGTCTTAGTATTTTAAACTTATTAATATAACACAGTAGGGAATATTTGAGAAATAGAAAATGCTTTTTTTTTTTTGGCAGTACGGAGGATTGAACCCAGGAGCATTCTACCTCTGAGCTACACCCCCGGCCCTATTTTTATCCTTTTGTGGAGAGTGCCTTTGGACATGCTTTTTGAATTGTGAATTGCTTGACATAAGTGCTGCCATTTTGAGGCAAATGTGTGTGAGTTAAAGTGAAACATCCAAAATGACAGCCTGGGAGCCTCCCAGGTCTGGCTTGAGCGATATGTTTAACGCCCCCCCTCCATTCAACCCTAGCACTAGATGTAACTCTGCATGCCCAGCCTCAGCTTAAGGAGCATATGCCTAACTAAGATAAGACCCCCACTCAAATAGTATATAAGGCCCAAGAGAATTAGGTCAAGTGAGCCCCCAGCTCCAAGTCAAGTGAGTTACCAGACTCCCTGTCACGGTGCTCCACGACTGCTGGCGTGTTGCCACCAACAGCGACAACCCAAGAACCTGGAGAAGAAACTGTGTTCTGGTGAGCTCCCCCACTGAATCTCGGCTGCGCAGAGTCAGGACTCCCATACCCTGTGTGAAGTGTGAAAATAAATTGGTATAAACTCCCATCAGGAGTCTGAATCTAAATTCCGCCAGACTATAACTCTCTAACTCTCCCTAGCAGGTGGGGCTTACTCAGAACACCTTTATTTTGAAACCGGGTCTCACGAAGTTGCGCAGGGCCTCACTAAGTAGCTGAGGCTGGCTGCGAACCCGGATCCTCTGGTCTCCACCTCCCAAGTACTGGGATTACAAGCATGCGCTACCACGCCCAGCTGAAAATGCTTTTAAAATACTTAAATCCCATATGGCTCTTCTAACAAAGCCATATTGTCATTTTTGATATATCTTTGATACTTTTTAAAAAACATATGCACTGGTTGCATAATTGTGACATAACACACTGGTATATATTTTGTATTGTTTTGTTTTTGCAGTGCTGGGGACAGAAGCCAGGGCCTTGCACATGCTAGGTAAGTGCTATAACACTGAGCCATACCTCACCCTTTTAAATTTAAGATACGATCTAAGATGCCCAACTGGCCTCCAACTTGAGATCCTCCTGACTCAGTCTTCCAAACCAAATGGCTGGGATTGCAGGTATGTGCCACCACACCTGGCTTTGTTTCTTAATTTGACATTTTCCAAGCCTTTTTTGCATTCCTATGAATTTTATAAGTTTGTGTGTATGTGTATGTGTGTGTGTGTGTGTGTGTGTGTTTTGCTGGGGAGTGAAGCCAGCACTGAGCTACACTCCCAGCCCTTTTTACTTTTGTTTTTTGTTTTTGTAGTACTGGGGATTGAACCCAGGGGAATTCTACCTCCGAGCTACACCCCCAGCCCTATTTTTTATTCTTTATTTTGAAACAGGTCCTCACTAAGTAGCTGAGGCTGGCCGCGAACCTGCGATCCTCCTGTCTCGGCCTCTCAAGTACTGCGATTACAAGCATGTGCCACCATGCCCAGCTTTACTTTTGGTTTCGAAATAGGTTCTCACTAGGTTGCTAAGAGTCTCCCTACATTTCTGAGGCTGTTCTCGAACCTGCAATCCTCCTGCCTCAGCCTCCCTAGTACTGGGATTACAGGCACAAAATACCATGCCTGGCTTATAATTATTCTTGAAATTAAAGTTCCATGGAGTGAGCTGGGTGTGGTGGCTCACGCCTGCAATCCCAATACTTAGGAGGCTGAGACAGGAGGATCTCGGGTTCGAAGGCAGCCTCAGCAATTTAGCAAGGCCTTCAGCAACTTAGTAACACCCTGTTTCAACCTGACAAAATAAAATAGGGCTGGGGTGGGGGGGGTCTGTCTCAGAGGTAGAATACCCCTGGGTTCAATCCCCAGTACCACACACACACACACACACACACACACACACACACACACAAACCATGGAAGCCAGGCGTGGTGGCGCATGCTTGTAATCCCTGTTACTTGGGAGGCTGAGACAGGAGGATCACAGGTTTGCGGCCAGCCTCCGCTACTTACTTAGTAAGGCCCTCCGCAACTTAGTGAGACCCTGTTTCAAAATAAAGAATAAAAAATAGGGCTGGGGGTGTAGCTAGGAGGTAGAATGCCCCCCCCCAGTTCAATCCTGAAAAAAAAAAATCCCATGGAGTGGATATACTATACCTTCCTTAAACAATGCCATGTTGCATTCTTGCATTGTTTTACTGATTTTTTACTGTAACACCAGTACAGATTGTGCTACAGTGGACATGCTCATGCCTTCAGCTGTTGTTCATCTTTGGACAAGCTTCTGAACATAAAACCCCAGAAGCAGGATCCAGGCTAGTAACTGTTTTGTGGTTCCCTAAATTGCTTTCCAGAAAGGCATCATTTTATGTTGATGTCAGCAGTGCCTGAGAGCATCAGTTTTTCAGAAACCCCATTGGCATATCACAGCCCGCCCTTCCTCCCTCCCTCTCTTCCTTCCTTCTTTCCCTATTTCCTTCCTTCCTTCCTTCCTTCCTTCCTTCCTTCCTTCCTTCTTTCTTCATTCCTTCCTTTTCAGTACCAGAGATGAAATCCAGGGCCTCTTGCATGCTAGACAGGTGCTCTACCACTGAACTGCACTTTTTATATTTTACATTTACGTTCTGCCCCAGCCCACTTTTTATAATTTTTGCTAATTCAATAGGCAGTAACCAGTCCCTCACTCTTGGCTTTTACTTACAGCTACAAAACAACACGATAATTAGCAATGCATCTAATTTACCACTCCACCAGTTCATGGGATGTTTAACTACTTAAAACGATCTTTACCATAGGTGATGGCTCCCATTTGGTGTTCAATGAGCCCACTATTCAGGTGTATAAATGGAGATGGCTGTCTTTTCCAAACACCAGCTTAGAATTCACATATTTGCAGCTTGATTTAAACTCTGCTTAATTTGAAACTGCGTAGAACTAAAGAAGATAGAATTCCGTGGAGAAATAGTCACCAGCAAGAAAAGTTAGAAGGAATTTGATTCTAAATATGCACAGCTATCGCCAAACCTCCCAATATAATCAACGAGCTTCATAACTGATGGAGAGTACCCCAGCCTTGAAAAATCAGCTTGAGCTCGTGCCTGGCTCTCAGGTGCAATGAGATTGTGAGAATCGCTTTTAAATTAAAATATGAAAAGTAAAGCATTTCTTCAGTCCATTAATTCTTTCTGCCCTCAAACACATCAACACCAGCGAATGAGTTCAATTCCACCTGCAGTTACGTAGCCCCTGCTGTATTCACAGTGCTCTACGCTCTGATCTACAAAGGCTGCCGAGATGAATAAGGCCTGCGCTTCTCCCTTGGGGCCCCGCTCACATGAGTGAGCATTTTTCAGTTGACAGATATTTCAGAAACTACCTCCAAGACTCAAAATACCATGTTGCATCTGGAAGACTATGGGACTCAGAGGGCAGTTTGCTTTAAGGCATATTTGCCTTGGACCCCATCCAGAAGAGCATCGAACTTTGTGTCTGTATGCGATGGGTTCTCCCCCATGAACAGGCCCAGCAGCATAGCCCTGAGGGGAGCCCGGACTCATGTTTACAAATGAAAAGTCCTTAAGTGACTGATCTGCTGCCTTAGGGGAGTGCACAGTTTCAAGGGTTGCTGCACAACATGTATTGACTCAAATGGCTTTAAAATCCACATTTGAGCCAGGTGAGGTAGTGTACTTGAGAGGCTGAGACAGGAGGATTGCAGGTGTGTGGCCAGCCTCAGCAACTTAGCGAGGCCCTCAGCACCTTAGCAAGGCCTTGTTTTGAAATAAAAAATAAAACAGGGCTGGCGGTATAGCTCAGGGGTAGATTGCCCCTGGGTTCAATCCCCAGTAACACACACACACACACACACACACACACACACACACACTCGAAGCCACAAAGTAAATAGAACTTGTATCATTGTTTCATGGTCACACAAAGCCTCAGGAAAACACCCACTAATTTTTTATTCTGGGCCCTGTCTGGTGAGACAGAATCCCTGTAGTTAAGCATACATGCTCAGCGGTCACAGAGTTTCAGGCAGGGCCAGCACAAGTCATGGGACAGTCTTTATTTGCCAGGTCACAGGCACAACTTCTGGGGAATTGTTCACCTCTAACAAAGATTTGGACGACAACATTTCCTTTTCTGATCCTTGTATCGGGCCCAATCTCTTAGATCGTCTTCTTGTACATAGAATCTGGGGCCATAAATACAGTCATACAAACATGACTCAGGATTGCTCCCACTTCAAGTGGCACCTTTTGAGCCTGTACTTGTTTTTTTTTTTTTTTTTTTTTTTTTGCAGTACTGGGGATTGAACCCAGTGGCATTCTTCCTCCAAGCTACACCCCCAGCCCTATTTTTTTATTCTTTATTTTGAAACAGGGTCTCACTAAGTTGCAGAGGACTTTACTAAGTAGCTGAGGCTGGCCACGAACTCGGATCCTCCTGTGTCAGCCTCCCAAATACTGGGATTACAAGCGTGTGTCACCACATCCGTCTTACCTGATCATTTTTAATGATAGAATATCATTCTATTATACCATAATTTATTTAGCCCAATAAGATTATTGTAGGGTATTTAGCAGCATTGCTGGCCTCCACCCTCTTGATGCCAGGGACATCATTTCTATACCTGTCCCCACAATCATAATCATTCCATGTAACAGTCATCATTGTCTTTATTCATTTATTAAATGTCATCTTTTCTTCTTAATATTTGCACATAGTTGTGGGTTGCGGTGTGATATTTGAATACACATATACAATGTCTAATGAACAAATCAATGTACTTAGCATTTCCATCTCCTCATCGTTTCTTTATGTTTGGAGACTTTGAGCTCCTCTCTTCAAGTTCTTCATGAAATGTATAATAGATTATTGTAAATAATAGTCACCCTATGTACTGTAGAACACTAGAACTTGCTCCTCCTAGCTATATTTGGTACCCATTATCCAACCTCGCTGTCCTCCACCCCCATTCTCTTCCCAGTCTCTAGTAACCACTATTCTACCCTTTTCCACTTTGAGATCAACTTCTTTAGCTTCTTTAGCTTTGAGATCAGCTCTTTAACTTCTTTAGCTGCAGTATTCATCAGTCATATCTATCTGCAGACATTACCAAATGTTGGGGCTGGTGGAAGGAGACAAAGTCATTCCTGATTAAGAACCCCTGCCCCATATTGAAACTATTTTAACATATGGCAGAGTTCTAGATGGAATCATGCATTGGCAGAGGCAAGCAAGTGCGATTAATAATATAAATGGTCAATTCTTATGTTCTTGGATTCTGCATCTGCATATGCTATTTCCAAATAAGCAATGGGTTAACAGTTTTGAAAGAGAAGAAAATAAAAAGGGAAACATTTTATTCCGTTCCTTCTTTTAGGAGCTCCTAAGTTCTGCATCAGAAACAAGTTGAGCTTCCTATTTTCCTTTTTGAGCTGTAAAATACAGGTTGTCGGCCTCTCTGGCATGATAAGGAAGAATACAACTTAGAATCATACCCAAGTGAAGTTCGAAGTTGCCCTCACACAATGGGTGCCTTTCAGAGTTCCCTCACAAAGAGAACGTTTTCCCCGACTTCCTTCATATTCTTTTAAGAGGGCTTTTAAAAAGCCCAACTCTCACTATAAAATTAAAAAGTCTGTCCTTCTTAATAGTTACATCTTAAGCATGGTAGAGCACAGTTTTAAAAACCCACTCTCCAAAAAGTATTAAGCTGTGCTCTTACGCGGTATTTCAAATGAAGTTGATGAGCCCAGAGATTTTTCTTTCATTAACCCTCCTCCCCACGGTGCCTGGCATTGTGTGGTTCTCATGGTAGGGATATATGCAAATAATATAAATAGAAAGGAAATACATTTCAAGCCAAATCTTAGACAGAGGCAAATCAATTCCACATGGCTTCAGTCTTACAGTCTTAACTGGGTGGAAATAGTTTCCCAGATGCTGGCGCTGGGCAGGGGGCGAGGGGCAAGCCTGCATGAGCTGGTGCAAAAGATTTAATAGAGGCTACATATAAGATGTGCCCCTAGCCCCCCCCCCCCCATGGAAGGAAAGCTGGTGCCAAAATTTTGTCCTAAGGGCTGATGAAGTGAGAGAATCTCCAACTCATGGAGGCTGAGTGTCTCTGTGAGAAGCCGGGCCTGCAGAAGGGGAGGCAGGGATCTGAGACATGCCTTCCTGGGTGACCTGCAGGCCACAGCAGGAGTGTTCCAGAACCACTGGGCCCCCGTGTGTGAGGACCAGCCCGAGATGCCCTGAGATGGAGCAAAGAGAGGCTAACAGAGCCAGGGCTGCACAGCGCATTTTACTGGGGACTCGCAAACACAAATGTGGCAGCAAGACCAAACGGATCCCCGCAATTTGGGTTGGAAAGAGCGGTGAATATATGGCTTAGCAACTGCTTTGCCAGTGATGGTGTTTAAAGAGCAGAGAGCTCATGGACGTTTCTTAAATGATATCAAGATGTTGTGTTCTCCTTTTTCCTCATATCTCTATTCAACGAAGGAGCTATTTCCTTTGCCCCTGCAGCTTTCTCTGACCAACTGTCTTTCTTGTGATTCCTGGATTCTCTCTTCATACAGTCATGTCTCCCTGTGTCTTCTCATGACAGAGGGCCGAGGGGCGCTCTTGGGTCCCTTTTGTAAGAGCAGTCATCCCATCCGTTCAGGCTCTACCCTCAGGACCCAGTCACTCAGAGGCCCGCTTCTTGATACATTGTGTTGGGGGGGGTTTCACATATAAATTTGGGGGAGGGCACAAACATTCAGCTCATAGCACTGAGTCTGCTCCTCCCTCTACAAACAAGAGTCCCTTTCCTGTCACCTAAGATCTGCCTCTCCATCTCCCTTCTAATTTCCAGCCAGGTTTAGGGCAAGGCAAGGAGGTACCACTAGGATACACATTTTAAGAGACATCATAAAACTCAGCAATCAAGAACAATAACATAGCTGGGTGTGGTGGCACATACCTGTAATCCCAATACTTGGGAGGCTGAGACAGGGCTCCTGGGTTCCATCCCCAGTACCCCCCCCC
>PVJS01005911.1:0-62088 GCA_004027185.1 Glis glis
AAAAAAAAAAAAAAAAAAAAAAAAAAAAAGAAATAGTGCCAAGCTGGGGTGTGGTGGCGCATGCTTGTAATCCCAGTACTTGGGAGGATGAGACAGGGGATCACAGGTTCTTAGCCAGCCTCAGCTACTTAGTGAGACCCTGTTTCAAAACAAAGAATAAAAAATAGGGCTGCGGATGTAGCTTGGAGGTAGAATGCTCCTGGGTTCAATCCCCAGTACTACAAAAAAAAAAAAAAAGAAATACTGCCAAATGACTGAACTATGTAGTATTTGTTGGTTTTGGTTTGTTTTGTTACACTAAGAAATAGTTGCATTTAAAAATAAGTGCTGCTTAGGAGACATGGCTTAGGGAAGCACAAGCACTTGTTTAAGAAGACAGGATAGTCGGGCATGGTGGTGCACGCTTGTTATCCCAGTACTTGGGAGGCTGAGACCAGAGGATCCGGGTTTGTGGCCAGCCTCAGCTACTTAGTGAGGCCCTCTGCAACTTAGTGAGAACCTGTTTCAAAATAAAGAATAAAAAATCGGGCTGGGGTTGTAGCTCAGAGGTGGAATGCCCCTGGGTTTCCATCCCCAGTACCACACACACACACACACACACACACACACACACACACACACAAAGAAGACAGGAGCAGGAGAGAAATACTGTAGACTGTCAAGCTCAGTCTCAGGGGCACATCCCACTGTTTGAGGCTATTCAATGAGTCTTACATCCCCAGGTTCCCCTGAAAAGCAGTGGAGGTGAGGACCTAGCAACATCCTTACCATCACTTAAGAGGAGTTGAGATGTCATCTTTATTGCAAACCACTTGTCCTGGTACCAGTGAAGAGGTTGGTGAATGGTCCTACTTTTCTTCCTTGTCAATAACAAGCCCAGCAAATGGACAACTTCCTCGGGAACTTCAGGGAGGATTGGGATAAACTCCCCTCTTCTGCTTTTCCCATACAGAATCCATCAGGACTCATGTATGTCTTCAGGCTTATAGTAATGACTCTAATTCTCCATGATACTGTGGGCTTATACTAATGATGGTAATCAAGATTTCACTTGACTCCTGTAGGGTTCCATTCAGTTTATAAAGTCTCTTATCTCCAAATACAGTATCTCTGGGAGTTCCTGATAAATGTTCCATATGTTTTCAATGACAGATTGGTTAGATGACCCCTATTATGTGGGTGCCAGTCTCCTTGCTTCTACCAAATGATTCTATATCTGCTGGGTCCCGTTGCTCTCTTAGGATCCACTTTTGTTCCTTCTGCATTCCAAAAATGCCAACCAGCTCTGCGGTTACTGTCGGCTGCCTCCCTGGACGCCATTCTACACTCTGGGCACCATGTCCCTGTCAGACTCAGTTTCCTTTTTCTACCAGGCACCAAAGACTCCTATCAGGTAGGACCATCATTTCTGTCTTTCCCCATTGGGCATCACAACTGATAAACTGTACTCCTTAAAGGGCCCAAGCTGCTCAGCAGTCTATGGAGAAGTGAGGAGAGAAAAATTGATTGTCTTCCCTTTATATTTTAGTCTGTTGCAGGTGGGGAGCAAAGAACAATCTTTCTGTTCTTATATATTTCCAGAATAATTTAGTCATATTGATTTTTCTTTACTTTTTCATTTTCCCTTTTGCCTTCCTTCCTCTCCCTCCCTCCCTCTCTTCCTTCTCTTCCTTTTTTTCTTTCTCTCTTCTTTTTAATTGTTTACCTTCTATTTTTATAAAAATTGAGCATTAGTCCCTGTGTATCTTTTCCTAAGAATTGGACATTAGGTTCCCCCTACTTATAAAATCAATTGTTTCCTGGAAACTTCTTGATCTTTCAAGTAAAATGAGCATGAAGGTAAAACTACATTTTTACTACATTATTTATACCTCTTCTACATTTTTCTAGTGGCTGCCACAGAGTTTGAAATATGTGTCTTTAAGTCATCATTATCTACCTTCATATAATATCAACTCACTCCATATGTACCATGAAGACCACTCTATATTTCTTCCTCTCCTCCTTTGTGCTGTTATTATTCCTCTACATATGCTCCAGACGTACAGTACACCACCTCTGTGTCTGCTATAGTTAGTAATTTATCTTGTAATTTTCAAAAGATAAAATGAATTTTATATTTCCTTTATGCCATTTCAGTGTTCTTTATCTCTTTAGGCAGATCCAAGTTGCTCTCTGGTACCATATTTCTTCTGCCTGGAACATTTCCTTTAACATTTGTTATAATACAGATCAGCTGGCAATGAGTTCTCTACATTTTTTTCTTTCTCTAAAAAGTCTGAATTTCTCAAATATATTTTCAGAGTGTAGAATTTTTGGATAACCGATCTTTTTTCATCACGTTGAAGACGCCATACATTGCTTTTGGACTTACATTGTTTATGATGAGAAGTCTGGTGTAAATAAACCCAGGACAGAGCATTTTCAGGGTCCCTGAGCTGTGGCACAATGTGGGGAGTGGGTGGTGGAGACTCCATCCATCCTGGGTAGCTTTCCTGAGCCTTGGATGATTGCTTGCCTATGGATCCTAGGCTTCTGGACATCCCTGCTGCCTCTCTGTGTGCAGCAAGTCTACTTGGCCTGACTTCTCATGTGAATATTCTGTCTTCCTAGACTCATGCAAGTAGTAGAGGTGCAGATCCTCTCCTCCTCCTTGCAGCAGTTGGTCCTTATGTCACTGAGGTTGTTGGACACCAGTGTATACTCTAAGGGCTTGATGGAATTAAGAACCTGTGTACCAACAGTGAGCAAGTTGTCCCTTTTCAATCTCACCAACAATTGTCTTTTGACATTTTGATAGTAGCCATTCCAACAAGTGTAGTGGCATGTCTTGGTTTTCTTCTGTCTCTCTCCTTCCTTCCTTCCTTCCTTCCTTCCTTCCTTCCTCCCTCCCTCCCTCCCTCCCTCCCTCCCTCCCTCTCTTCCTCTCTCCCTCCCTTCCTTTTTTTCTGTGGTACTGGGGATTGAACCCAGGGGCATTCTACCTATGAGCTACACCCTCAGACCTTTTTACTTTGTTTTGAAACAAGATCTTGTTAGAAACAAAGTCTTGCTGAGAGTCTTGCTAAATTGCTGAGGCTGGTCTCAAACCTGTGATCCTCCTGTCTCAGCCTCCCAAGTCCTGGGATTACAGGTAATCAATCACCACCACACCTGGTGTGAATTCATTTTGGTTTGGATTAGTATTTCTGTGACAATTAGTGATATTGAACTTTTTTTTGGTACTGGTGTGAACTCAGGGTCATTCTACCTCTGACTTACATCCCCAGCCTATTTATTTATTTATTTATTTATTTATTTAGAAAGGATCTTGTTAAGTTGCTGAGAGTCTTCCCAAGTTGATGAGGCTGGTCTCGAACCTGCGATCTTCCTGTGTCAGCCTCCCACATACTGGTATTACATCTGTGCACCACCACACCTGGCTTGAGCATATTTTCATATACCTATTGGCCATTCCTATGTCTTCTTTTTAGAAGTCTCTTCAGATCATTTGCTCATTTTAATTAGGTCACTGATTTATTTATTGCTATTAAATTGTATGATGTTCTATCTATAGTTTGTTCATTACTATTGCTGAAGAAAAGTCCATTTACCAATATAGTGCTATTACTTATCCATTCTACTATGATTGTTATTTGGGATATTTCTAGTTTGGCCCTATTAAGAATGGTACTGCTGTGTATATTCTTCTATATTCATTTTGGCAAACATATGTATTTTGTTTCTGTTTGGTATATTTATAAGGTAAATCGTTGAATCATAAGGCATGCAAGTAGCTTTCAGAGACCTTGCCTGATAGTTTTTAGAGTGATTATTTGAATCTATGTTCCCACTAGCAATGGAAGCAGGTCTTATGTCTCCTAGTCATTTCCAACACTTGTGGGTGTCTCTTTACTCCATTGCAGTCAATCTGGAGAGTGTTCAGTTGCTTTAAGCTCTCTATCTCTGGTGTCTAATGAAGTGGTGACCTTTACACATGTTTGGTGGCTATGGGGATTGACTCCTCTCCAGGATGACTGATAAAGTTCCTTCTTCATATTTCTAGTATTTGTAGAGAATACAAAGATCAGATATGTCACCTGACTTAGGATTCTACAGTGTCATGTGTGTGGGGATCCTTTTCAATAAATATGGTTGATGTGATTGTGAATTATGAGTGACTTTAATTTCCGTCTTTACTTTTTTCCTAAGTGTTCTACAGTGAGAACACATATATATATGTAACATGTATGTAATATATACATATATATGTATATATATATACTCACACAATTCAACGTGTCTGTATACATATATATATTCATTGTAGAACATTTAGGAAAAATATTATAGCACATATGTGTGTGTGTGTGTTGTATGGATAAGTAATTTTTTTTTATTGGTGCATTGCAATCATACATCTTGAAGTTCAGGGTGGTACAGGCACACATGCACACAGCTTTCATTGAGCCCTCTCCCAGTTCCCGCCTATTCCTCCCCCTCTCCTTCCCGCGCTCAGCACAGTGATTGACTTTGATATGTTTGTGTATGTACATCATGTCCATTGAGCTGTTTCCCTCTCCCCGCTCCCATCTCCCTCAGTTATGTCGCCTTCTTCACTCATCTAAAGTTTCTCCTTTTTTGTCTGGAGTCCTTCCTATGTCCCATTTTCTCCCTTGCTTCCCCATATTTACTTTTTGTGACTGACTAATCTCACTTACCATAATGTTCTCCAGTACCGTCCATTTCCCTGCAAATGACATAATTTTTTTTCTTCTTTATGGCTAAGTAGAATTCCATTGTGTACATATCCCATAGTTTTGTGATCCATTCATCTGTTGATGGACATCTCAGCTGGTTCCATAGTTTGACAATTGTGAGCTAATTGTGCAGCTATAAACATAGATATGCATGCATTACTCTGGGAGTTTGGTTTCCATTATTTTGGTTAGATACCCAGGAGTGGATAAGTAATTTAAATCAGTAAAAATGTTTAAAAACTAAATATTAAGTCCCATCATGATATAAGTATTGTTTTTGATATGTATTGATATGTACACAATCAATTTAACTCATGGACTGAGCTAATAACCTAAATGATAAAGTTTTATTAGAGATTTAGGACTTTTAAAATGGTAGAAGTGACTGTCTGCTTTGTTCAGCATGCTTTCTGCAGTGTTTAAGATAGTAGGAAGAAATGAATAAGTGGATGAATGAATAAATGGCTCAGAGAGATCACCTTTCATGATTACATGGTTGAGGCCACACTTCCTATCCATAAGTGGGGTTAGAATTTTTATTTTTGGCATACTGCTAAATCATAAGCCTCACAGCTCTCTTGGTTTAATTGTGAATGCTAAATATATTTTTTGTAATTTTGCAGGCTTTTAAGTTAAACGATAGTTGTCTTGTTGGAAAGGAATTATATTGCTGGTGAGTTTTCCCAAATGTGATATTAGTAGTACAACATTTTGAATAGAGAAGAGAATGGTTTGTCATTTCTAACTGATGTCTCATCTTTGTTCATCTCAATATACCCCATTATTCATGTGTTTTTAGTCTTATTTGGAATAGAATTTACTGGGATTCATGTCAGATATTATGTAGAGTTTTAAAAATAGTAAACTTTGTCAATTTTACAAAATATGAACCCTCCTTACAACAGTGTTATTGGGGACAGGACTCATACCTTTATATAGACTATAATATGAATATTATACAATTAAAGAAAATAGTTGATATGTAATAGAGGATATGTTTTCTATAATGTTCTTCCCAAAGTTAATTAAGAAACCATTCAATTTTAAAATTAGAATATAAAAATTCATGAAAAAAGGGTTGGATTTACCATCTATATATTATCTAAATGTAGCACATATATACCATCCTACTAAAACAGTTTCATCTGGTTTAGTCACTGTTAGCATAGTTAAAATATAATTCACTAAATAATATGTCTGCGAACCCTTGTAGATTGTAGACATTGTACTATGCAAAATGTAAAGCTAACGGTAAGTAAAGCTCTTCAAAAAGTATGGTAGTCTTTGCAAATTGTTTGGAATTAATTTGTTTTGAGTAAACGGAAATTAGGCTGTGAAATGAAGCTTATGAAAACAGGATTACAAAGGGCTAGGAGACCATCTCACCAGGATAGCTTGAAACCCACACATTTGTATGAGTCAGGAGAAGTGCTGTCCTTTAAAAATGATCTTATTCCTTCCAATTGCTTGAGCTTTGTGCCTCCTGATGTGATTCGGAGATCTGGCGAAGTATAAACATATTTAGAATCTTATTCATTAGAATACTGAGCTCATCCATCAGCAGGATTGACAAGGTCTGAGACAAAGCATTCTGCCTGGCACACAACCTGGGCTGAGGTTTTCCTGTGGCTCTAATGCAGCACACCTGACAGATGTGTGGGGCGTTCAGCACAGCAGGGGGTGCTCATAAACACCGCAGACCCACATTCAACATGATAGGGATTATTTTTCTTTTGTCTGCCTGAAGTTGTATGTCCTATAATCAATAAAGGATTGAGGACTAGCTAGCTGAAACATAGGGTGTGATATCATTGATATGCAATATTTTTCTTGCTCATAAAGCTTACAAAATATCCCAGAAGCCGAGATACTTTTTTACACTGGTGAGAAATATGTTATACATGCCTCCCTTTTTATGATCCAAACTGGATTAGGAAAGCATCAGAGACATTATTTATTCATGGAGTAAAGATAATATGTCATTTGTTTATATTCTTGATAGTTCCTTAAAGATGTAATGGGCTTTACTAAATCCATGTTAATTTTTAAATTCACCATGGTGGTAATGAAGTGTAAAACTATAAGAACACTATTTTAAATTCTCAATAACAATGCATCTAAATCAGAAAAAGAAAGGCAGAAATGAATATATATCATCTGTAGTTCTTCAAATTATACTATTTGTCCTAAGGGATGGAGATAGACGCTATTAATTTAAATGTCGTGTTTACATAGAATGAAGCACAGCAATTTTAAATTTGGCTTTATTAAAGTTTCTTTTTTAGTTCAACTTTCTTATTTGGTAAATAGCAATTGGAGCAAATGCTCACTGATAAAAGTTTATTTAGGTCCGTTGGGGAGTAGTAACGGGCAGGGGGGCACAATACTTTCAAAATAGCATTTTATTGCATTTATAAGTTATATAATCAAAATCTCCTTGCAGTCTACAATTATATAGGTAGTTCAGAAGTAGGAAAACTAACAATACCTTAAAGGAACAAATAAATTCCACAATTGAACCATGTTGCCCCCCTGGCATATATAATACTTCTTTTAGAAGTTGTTTTTATAAGCATAGATTTGTTAGAAAAAGATTCCAGCTTAGTTCTACAAAGGTCACAGCTTTTTGCAGTTTGCTTTAGGGGTCAGCGATTTTCTGGGCACAGCTGCATATGCAGATGCTGAAATTACTTCATCTTAGAAAATAACCATAGTTTAGCATTTATGTG
Source organism: Glis glis (assembly GCA_004027185.1). NCBI lineage: Eukaryota > Metazoa > Chordata > Mammalia > Rodentia > Gliridae > Glis > Glis glis. The sequence continues at coordinate 7,469 of PVJS01005911.1, forward strand.
CCAAGGTAAGTCTGTGGGAGTTAATGAAAATATTCTTTAGGCTCTGCCCAAACACAAAGAATACTTTGGAATTCAGAAAAACACATGCATGTCAGAAAGGTAAAAATTAGTCAGTTTCTCTAATGTTTTATTTATTCCTCTCACTAGCTACAGTATGCTAACTGCTTTCCTAACATTCAAATTCTAATTCCTGCATGCCCAGGCTGACGATTTTTAATTTGGGGCCATTGATGGTGATATTTTGAGCAAGACTTCTTTTTTTTTTTTACTAGCGTTTCAGTCAGCATTCTCACTGCTGCAATCTAAAACACCTGACCACCATAACTTAGAGGAAGGAAGATTTAATTGCTCATGGTTCTGGAGATTTCAGGGGTTCAGTCCATGTTTGGCCAGGCGAAGTCTGCAGAACTCAGCGCATGCTTCAGGGAGCAGGGAGAGAGAGCACAAGGGCTTTGCTCTCACATCATGGAGGCTGGAAGGAAGGGAGCAAGAGCAAGGGGAGGAAGGGCCATGTATAATCCAAGACCACACCCCCAGAGACCCTTCCTCAGCAACCAAGTCCCGCCTCCAACATGGCTGCCTTGGCTTCCTCACATCTAGGGGGACATTCTAAATCCAAACCATAACACCTAGTTTTAGAATTAAACAATTTGTCCTGATAACTACTTTGGAATGTACCTTAAATCCCGTACGATCTATATACGTATAATTGTAGCTTTATTTTCATTTCACACAAATTTATTTATAAGGGGCGTGAGCATTGCTTTGAAGTGATTTAGATGGGACTACAGTGTAGGTACTGAATATATACCAGTTCCCTTAGCTGGCAGGATTTTCCTTCAGACGGAAGCCCAGTTTCCATTTCCTGAGGAAAGCCTTATCTGGCCTTGCTGACTAGCTCAAGTCAGGGTGCTTTCAGAACGTCGGAGTGTCACGTTACACTGCTTTCTAACGAGTGGTATCATTACAGTTTAACATTCATGTTTGGATGTTTAATATCTGTCTCTCCTACTAGACTCCAAGCTCCAAAATGATAGGAATTTTGCTTCTTTGTCCCTTTCTTACATACTTGGTGCCCAGCATGTAATGGGGACTCAATAAACGCTTGTTGGATGAATACATTTTAAATAGCACTACTTTATATTATTGATGCAATTTAGTAATGTTTAATTGTAATTTTGAAATATTATTAAAACAGATACTTCTGGTATTTTGCTTTTTAATGCTTCATATTATATGGTTTGGATGGATTCATAAATAATATCTTTCCCTTTCTACTTTGGAATGGATTGAGAGATAGAACCAAACTTCAGACACAGACTGGAGCACACGGCTTGGATATGTGGCCATAGTGGGCTTCAAGTTTCTCAGCTTCATACCACTAACCTTGCTCACCTGTTATAGTCAGGTCCCTACTTGGGGGAAAAGGGAAGTAAAAATGACCATCAATCAGTGTGAAGGGGAAAATTCTGAGAAAGAATTTAAGATGACTTAATAGACCTTGAAGATGGAAGAAGTAAGTGGGGTGAGAATATTAAGCCTCAGCAATCATTTATTGTCTTTTTACCTAGAGATTGAAATCAAGGAGCAGAGAGAAACTCTGGATTCTTGGCCCCACTCCTTACGTTCAAGTACGAAATAAGAAGAATGAACTATTTGTGAATTTTTTTTAATACATCATCTGGCAAAAGGGAACAAGTTTTCTGAACTTTGATATCTGAACCTTTGAAGTTTCAGATGCAATCTTGACTCATTTGTTATTACAGCAGGTAACTAACTTGTTCCCTGTTTTCTCCCATCTTCTCCCATGATATTGAAGTGATCGTCATAAGCAAGCAATATAAATATCAGGCACAGATTTAAGTACTTTAAATGTATAATCTGATTTCGTATGTGAGGCAGTAAAGTGTAGATAGGAAGAGCCATGTAGTATAGAGTTTAAGATCTCAGGTTAAATTATGCAAAGTACATATTGGTCAATGCTCTGTAAATTACTGGCCATTATTATTATGATCATACAATTGCAGAATGGAATTTCTCGCTGTCCAGTTGAGCCAAGTACCTCTTGGTGCTGGGGTTTTCCCTTCTACAACATTCCCACTTTCCTGCAGGTCAAGGATCTCTATGTTGTCTTTGGGAAGTCTTAGAATATTCTGGGCCTTCAAAACAGATTGCATGTGAACACCCAGGCGGCCTCCCTGGGGCTCAGCAAAGTCTCATGTGGGCACCTCTTGGCCGAGGCCCACACTCCTCAGTCAGGAGATGAGCAGCTGTCATGGCTTCACTGAGTGAACACTAGTGTTTCCTGAGTTTCCATGTGGCCCCAAAGTGTTTTTGAGTCTCTGTATGCTGACCCCCTGGCTCCACCTCACTGTCTCAGATTCCGGTTCCCTCTACTTTTACTTTTTTTTTTTGTAATAGAGGTTGAACCCAGGGATATTCTACCTTTGAGACCTTTGAGCTACACCCCCAGCATGCTATCTATCTATCTATCTATCTATCATATCTATCTATCTATCTATCTATCTATCTATCTATCTATCTATCATATCTATCTATCTATCTATCATCTATCTATCTATCATGTATATCTATCTATCTACTATCTATCTATCTATCATATCTATCTATCATCTATCTATCTATCATCTATATCTATCTATCTATCTACTATCTATCTATCTATCTATCTATCTATCTATCTATCCATCCATCCATCTATCCATCTCTATCTATCTATCTATCTATCTATCATCTATCTATCATCATCATCTATTTAAATTTTATACACATACAATTTTGAAACAGGGTCTGGCTAAGTTGCTGAAGCTGGCCTTGAACCTGCTAGCCTCCTGTCTCAGCCTCCCAAGTACTGGGCTTACTGGCATGCCCCACCAGGCCTTGCTTACTCTCACCTTTCATGTCCACTAAGGATAAACCTTATTTACCACTTTTCCCCAATAATATCAGTGACTCACTTCTATTCTTCTAAGGAGGTATGAGTGGAATAATCTAGTTCTTTCTGTATTCTCTTTCCAAATTTATTACTTTGGCTGTGAAAAGTTTCTTGTTAAAATGATTCTAAAATGTTCTATGGATAAAAAAGTAAAACAAACCAAGCACTGATTTGGTCTTTTTTTTTTTTTTTTTTTTTACTCAGTAGTATAACAATCCTATTTCTCCCTAAAGCAATAGTGAAAGTTTTTACCTACTGGGAGAAAATTCAATTATAAGGATGTAGGGGAAAGAAAACAACATTGATTAATAAACATTCCAATTTATTCTGCTATATTATTATTGAATTTTAATATAATGCTAACAAATAAATATTGCACCCTCATTTTATTAATAAAAAGGAACATAAAGATAATGTAAATATCTTGCTAATAGCCACAGTTAAAACTAAGCCTAGGTTCCAAAATACAGAGACTGATACTTCTCCAAACAGGCTGCGTTCTCTTTTGCTCAGGACCTTTGCATACGCTGCTCTCTCTGCCTAGTGCCTGGATAACTTGTACCACGGTGTTCTGCAAAATGGGCTGATATTTTGTTTTCTAGAGTTTGAGCAGGATGATCCTTTGAAAAGTGGGGGAAAAAACCCTACAACATCTATTTATGCATTTCTGTAAAATGTTTTACATGCCTAATTTAAGTGGACGCTGATACCTTTAGTAGGTAAGCGTGTCCTCACTACCCTGGGGGGGATGACACAGAGAGATTGTTCCACCAGGAGAGGAGGCACAGCAGAAACCTCACTCTTGTTTACATGCTGGATGGTGAAATGTTCTGCAGTTTATCCGCTCCCAGTTGAGTGGATTTGTGGATTATGCCCTCATTTTAAATAAAATAATCCTTACAGAATGGGCAAGGGTCACAAAAAAGGTCCTTAAAAGACACTCAAGATAGAAGATAATTGAACACCAAATGCAAGTAAGTGACAAGAACAAAGTTGACCTATCACTCCCACTGTATGACCTTGCTAGGTTGCTGAGAGTCTCTTTAAGTTGCTGAGGCTGATCTTGAACCACGATCCTCCTGTCTTAGCCTCTCAAGTACTGGGATTACAGGCCTGCATCACCACACCTGTCTGGGATCAGTTTCTTAATGGATGCAATATTCAGCATATTGAGTACTTTCACCTGTCCCTTCTGCCCATGGCTTCAGTAAGACTGCAGAAATTAGCAACAAATTAGAGAATAGGAGTTTTGGGCTAGCTTGGTGGTATAGTACTTGCCTGGCATGCCTGAGGCCCCAGACCAGACCTCCAATACCCCCATCCCCCCAACACACAGAGAATTTTCCATGATTCACAATCAGCAGTGTGTCTAGCTCCATCTCTCATTACCTTATCCCACTCTAGTCCTTCCTCTTGCTGGGCAGACCACCACGTGGATAGCTGGTGGATAAGAGAAGGGGTGGTGGATTGTAAGGGTTAGAGGGAGAAGGTGGCCTCTCAGACTTGCTCCTCTGTGGCCCTCATTACCTCTGCCCACGGTAACGACCACCATGGAATAGCACGCGTGGTCTCAAGCAGACTGTGTGCTGGAGTGAGGGACTGCGCTGTGATGCGGCATGACAAAGAGCAGGGCTAAAGGCAAACTCAGGGAGAAGGCTGCTGCAGGAATCAGCTTGCCCCACGGTGACCTAGAGTGAGGCAAAGTCAGCGGGACTGCAGGGAAGTAGACACATTTGAGAGACAGGAAGGAGGTAGAAAGTAATGATGTGTGTCCTAGAGGAACCCACATTCCTGGATGAGATACTACACTATATCAAGGCAGGGCCCATTTCAGTCTTGTGACTATCTCTTCATACCCAACAAAGTTCCTATTATATAGTTGACGATTTATAAACATTTTCTAATGAGTATTGAATATTGAAGGATGTATATGGTATTACTCTATGAACCTGAGCAACTTTCATTGTGTATGGTAAGTAACCTAGATTAAATGAAGAATCTGAATTTCATCAATGTAGATATCCAGTCCTGATGACTTCTCACCTTGGAATCTTGCTTTTGCCCACCTGGAGAATTTTGCTACTTACTTAAAACAATTCGTTAATATAAATACCCTCTGCAAATTGTAGTCATGTCATCTTTTTCTAATCTATCACAAAGTAGAGATCTGAGAAAGACTTGCATTGTGAGATTTTGATGAATGCAAATACAACTTCTGCAAATTATAGTTATTCATGAGTACTGTCAATGTTTGGAAAGCATACCTTTTCTACTTAGCTGTGAATAGCCATTCATCATTTGTTTTTTCATCTGCTGAGTATGGTTCTCCAAGCTAAGTTAATTATCATTTGCTATCATTTCCATATAACTCAATATCACCCCTATTCTCTCGAGGTCACTTTGAATTTTGTTGTTACCTTTTAAGCCATTTTCGTTGAATCCATCCTGCACATGACCATCAGATTAACCTTTTTTTGACATATTGATATTATCATAGTATTCCTATAATGTAAACTATTCAATGAATTTCTTTCATTACCTAGAAAACTACATTTCAAAATTTAATGCAGAAGAGAGTTTCCTTCCAATCAGACACTCATAGAGTGTCCATTCTCTATTTTTTTTTTTTTTGTGGTACCGGGGATTGAACCCAGGGGCGTTCTACCTCTGCGCTACACCCCCGGCCCTATTTTTTATACTTTATTTTGAAACTGGGTCTCACGAAGTTGTGGAGGGCCTCACTAGGTAGGTAGAGAGAGAGAGAGAGAGAGAGAGAGAGCTGAGGCTGGCCGCGAACCCGATCCTCCGGTCTCCGCCTCCCAAAGTACTGGGATTACAAGCGTGCGCCACCACGCCCGGCCAGAGTGTCCATTCTCTAAGTCAGATGCGTATTATTGTGGCTGGGTGCCTGGCAAGGAACTATCCCTGCAAGAAAAAAGGAAAGAGATTCTAGTTTTAAGAACACAAGAGTTAGGAGGACAGCCAGCTGAGCTGTAGCGCTTGAAGAGTAAGACAGGGAGATTTAGCAAGAACCATGAAATATGGAACTCTGGGAATGGACACGGATAAAGACAATTTTCTGGATAATTTCCTGTTTTTATGCATTATAGCACGCTCATCCTTCACCATTTCTTCAAGAAAAGCTAATTGATATATTGAACCAACTGATCTTTGGGATCTGGATCACACCTCTCAATACCAAAAACACATGTCGAGACTTCAGTCTCAAAATCAACCACCATAGCAGTCACCTAGAAAGTATAATGATTTTTGCCTTTCATCTCCCCTTTAATATTTATTCAGAGAAGCAATTATCCCCTCTTGTGAATGAAAATTCACTCAGGTCCACATATTTCCAATTTTTCTCTTTGGAAAAAAAATATTGTCATTTTAAGTTTCTAATCATCTCAGAATTATGGTTATTTAAATTTCCAGTTATAATTCTGTAACTGAGGGTAGCTAGTAGCATGTAATAATCAGCTTTGAATCTGATTTAAGGTTCAGTCTCTCCCCAGCTGGGGCATTCACATATAGAAAGTGAAGAAGGGGCTTTTCCTTTTCCTCGTTCCCTAGGCTTTGGCCCCCACCTGTCGTCCTCTCCCACTTTACTGAGACTCCCAACCTGTTGGAGCAGGGAGGAGAACTGGGCAGGGGAGGAAGTGTGCTCTGGGGCTCTGGGTTTGGCTGATAATTCTCTGTGTATTTACACTAGTCTTGAAGAATCTCCCCTTGTTGGGGGTCCTCAATGTCTCTTTTTCTTTTTAGTTGGTGCATTGTAATCATACATCGTGATGAAGTTCAGGGTGATAGAAGCATACATGCACACAGCACTCACTGAACCCTCCCCGAGTTCCCACCCCACTCTTCCTCCCCACCTTCCTGTGCTCAACACATTGATTGGCTTTGATAAGTTTGTGCATGTAGATCATGTCCATTGAGGTGTTTCCCTCTTCAAGTCTTCCTCCCCCGTCCCATCTCCTTCAATTAGATCCCCTCCCTCACTCCACTAAGGTTTCTCCTCCTTTGCCTGGAGTCCCTCCTGTGTCCCAGTTTCTCCCTAGCTTCCGCATATGAACGAAAACATCTGGCCTTTCACTTTTTGTGACTAATTTCACTTGGCATAATATTCTCCAGTTCCATCCATTTCCCTGCAAATGACATAATTCTGTTCTTCTTTATGGCTGAGTAGAATTCCACTCTGTGTATAATCCGTAATTTTATCATCCAATCATCTGTTGATGGACATCTTGGTTGGTTCCAAAATTCGGCAATTCTGAATTGTGCTGCAATAAACATAGATAGGCATGCATTACTATGATAGTCTGGCTTCTCTGCTCTGACTTCTGGTTTATGCTAGCTTTAAGTCCTTGGGAATTTTGTGGCTTGCTTGCATTTTTTTCTTGCATAAGTTCTTTTCCTCCTTATATACCAAATAGAACTGCAGGTTTTTTTGTTTTGTTTTGTGGTACTGGGGATTGAACCCGGGGTATCCTACCTCTGAGCAACACCCCTAGCCCTGTTTTATTTTTTTTATTTTGAAATAGAGTCTCACTAAGTTGCTGAGGGCTGGCCTTGAGCCTGCAATCCTCTTGTCTCAGCCTACCAAGTATTGGGATTTCAGATATGTGCCACCATGCCTGGCTAGGACTTGAGTCCTTTGTAGCTCCTCTCATCACGAGGCAGAATCCACATCCCTATCCTGTGGATCTATGGTTCTGGGTTGGCCTTGTGACTTGCTTTGACATAGTAGAATGTACTGAAAATGACACTCTGCATCATTCTGTCATGTGAAGAAGTGCAAGATAAAAGAGAACTTGGGAAGAGACAGAAACCAGCTTGATTATCCCAACTTTTCTAGTCACACTAATCAAGGATCCAGAGATATGAGAGGATGTCGTACACCTTGAATGCAGCTGCCCCAGTCAAGCTGCCTGTGGACTGAGCGAGCCCACACGAGTGGTCCCAAGTGAGACTGTCAGGGGAGCTGCCCAGTCAATCCACAGAACTGGGAGGACATAGGAAACAGGTGTTTTAAGTCGCAGTGTGGCATGGTTATGCAGTCATCAATAACCAATATGCCTCCCAAGATAATTTTACTACTTATAACCTAGAAGAACCTAATGGCCAGATGGTCTTTCCCTTACCTTTTGGATTTTCCAGGCAAGAACCAAGTACCAGCCCATCATATCCTTCTAAGAAAAGGGGGTCATATCAGTACCCAGAGTTCCCACGCAAACCTCTCTTACTAGGTTTTAGGAAATATTTCCCCCATGTCTTCCACTTTTATTTTCAAAGAAATCCTTTTTATATTTTATTTTTTTCCCATGCAAATAAAAGACATGGTATTGTATCTATGGCTCTTAGTTACTGGTTCACCATTCCTCATCTACAGTTCTGAAATCCAAGAAGCTCTTTTAAAAGCCCAACAGTACATGTGTGTGCGTGCACATGTGTGTGTGTGTGCGTGTGTGTGTGTATGAGAGAGAGAGAGAGAGAGAGAGAGAGAGAGAAAGAGAGAGAGAGAGAATGCATAATGTTAGCCATGCCTAACACGAAGCTATTTGTAATCTTTATTTGTCCCCCTGTTGGCAATATGCATATATTTGAGGGAAGAAATAATGATATATAATATGCACTAAAGGTGCTGCATAATCTATGGCATAGTAGATTTCTAAAATTAAAAGAATTGAATTATTAAATACATCTTGCCTCAAATATTTCAGGCATAGTGGCACACACCTGTAATCCCAGTACTTGGGAGGCTGAGATCAGAGGATCACAGGTTTGCAGCCAGCCTCAGCAACTTAGGGAGGCCCTCTGCAACTTAGTGAGACCCTGTTTCAAAATGATAACAAAAAAATAGGGCTGGGGGATGTAGTGCAGAGGTAGAATGTCCCTGGGGTCAATCTCCAGTACCATAAAAAAAGGTACTGCCACTCCAAAGATGCTCTTTTTTCTGAGTATTTACATTTTGATTGAGTACTTAATTTTGGTGCCTGATATCTATTGTCTTATCTTTGAATCAAAATGCCCATTTTGACAGCTGCTACACAGAGATTAATCTTTTTTCAAGTCTTTAGACTTGGATTTCTTTTTCTTTTAGAGGAGTCAGTGTGCATAGGCCAGGATGCAAAAGGGCGAATCTTATTAGACATTGTGAAGAGATAACTTACATTCTGAAAAGATTATCTTAAGGGACCAATAAACTTTTTTGCATCTCCCTTACATAATTGGCTATTTTTTCCTGATGTTAAGTAAAAATTGTCAACCGGAGTAATCAGTCTTGCTAACTCAGGAGGGATCTTAGACAGGGGGCTTGCAGTAGGCTCAGCTCAGGCGACCTGTCTCGGGGACCCAGCAAAGTAGTAGTGGTTGAAGGATGAACTAGTTCCTTCAAGCCTCAGAGGTCTCAAATGCATTTAATCTAGTAGACTTCCCCTTTTAATTTGCTTTAAATAACAAAATGCATGACTTTCCTTAAAGAAAAACTTGACACTGCTAGTGTGAAATACACAGATATTTAAAAAAAATTTGTATAACGTATGAGTGTCTAAGCTTTTATCCTAAGCTAATATAATTTTAAATAAAATTAAGAATTAAATAAAATTAATAATGGATGTATGGTTTGGTTCTGTTGGAACCTGTCATTGTATCTTGCAAGCATAGTATTTTTCATATCTTTTTATAATCTTAAAGATGTTGGGTAGATCTTCCATTAGACTGTGAGGTATTTTGGGGAAGCTCTTCAGATTTAATTTTTCTTTATTTTTATTTTTATCCTTTTGGTACTGGAAGTTGCAGCCAGAAGCATTCTACCTCTGCAGACCTACTTTATTTTATTCTTAAATTTTGAAACAGGGTCTTGCTAAGTTGCTGAAGGTCTTGCTAAGTTGTTGAGGCTGACCTCGAACTTGTGATCCTCAGCCTCCCCAAACTGGAATTATAGTCATGCACCATCAGGCCTGGCTCAGATTTAATTTTTCTTGATACCCTTCATTAATAACAGGCATTTGATATTTGTTAAAAACAAATAATATATATCCTGGGCATTTTAACTCAGCTCCACATGGAGAAAGTGTTTGACTTCAATCACTTTCTCTTCCCTACTTAGGCATAGATGTAGCACTATCTCCCCTACCTTATCTGTTTATTGGTTATTTTTGAAATAGAACTTTACAGTTTTAAAGGTATTGTCACATATACCATCTCATTTAACTCTCACCTGTATGACAGAGAGTAAAGAAAAGGTGATGACCACTAGATAATTTCTTTCATGTAACAAGATTCCCAAATGTGAAGGTAAAAGTAGAAGTCAGCACTTTCACTACCATCTCATGACTTTTAAAACACAATCTCTCACTATCTGATATCTTTTTTTACTCTGCACCAGATCACAAACTTGTTGGCAATGAAGTGTGTCATTGAAACATATTTTTATTTGGCTTATGAGTTTTTGTGCAAGAATTTTAAAATAAATAAATAAAGTTCTATTAAAAATAACCAATAAACAGGTAAGGTAGGGGATATAGTGCTATGCCAATGGCTAAGTAGGGGAGGGAAAGTGAATTGAATATGTGTCCCTAAATATTTTCTATAATTAACTACACAAGGAGTTGAAATTTAAGTTTCATAGATATACAAAACATATAACTTCTTTAGAAAACAACTACAATGACCTTGTGAAATTCTCTAAAACCAATCATCTAGAGGAATGTATTTAAAACTCTTTTGGAGAATTCTCTCTAAAAATATTAAAATCCATATATGCATACCCATGTTCATAGCAGCACAATTCACAGTGGCCAACTTATGGAACCAACCTAGGTATCCATCAACAGATGAATGGATTACAAAATTATGGGAAATACACACAATGGAATTCTACTAAGGAATAAAGAAGAACAAAATAACAGCATTCGCAAGAAAATGGAAAGATCTGGAGAACATTATGTTAAGTGAGATTAGCCAATCACAAAAAAAGAAGGGACATATGTTTTCATTAATATGCGCAACCTAGGGAGTAGTGGGGACACAAAAGGAACTCCAATGACAATGGAGAACCCTCAGTGGTGCAAGGGAAGGGGTACAAGGGAAGGGGAAGGGCAAGAAAGAAGTGAATCTATGGAATTACTATCATAAACAATGTGTACATATGAGATTATACCAACATCATTCTCGGTACTACATGTGGGGGGGCGGGGGGGAGGGACACCAAGAGCTATGTGCATGTATGTTAACACCAAACTGATACTCATTGTGATGTGAGACTACAATGCACCAATAAAAACATGTAAAAAAAAATATACTAAAATCCACTGCAATTTCTCAGACTGCCACAAGATGGCGGCAAATTACTTTGTTTGGGTTTAAACATTTCCATCCCTTTCCCAAATTGAAAGATTAAACTTATTCCTGTTTCCTGAACACTGCTACAATAGATGTGAGCTATCTGGAGCTATGTGAATATCACAACTGTAGCTTTAGCATCTCTTTCTCCAGCCAGAAGTTACCCCTCCATTGACATTTGTACCAACAATCCCACAATTCCTTGTGGCTGAAACATTAGCAGCAATATTTATTCTTCTTCCTCCTCTTCAGGACCTTGCCAACAAACATATCCTTTCTGTTGTTGCTTCTTGTTTGCTTTTAATGTCAAGAAGATTAGCCTCATTCTCCTCTCTACCTTTTTAATTCAACTTATTTTTAACTGAGCTTTGATGATTACCAGGATATTACAATAATTTCCTACCTGGCTTTCGGTTCCAAAATATATTTTAAAAACCTATAAAAACACTGTTACTTAGCAGTTAAGGATTAAAGACTACTGTAACTGTATCATCCCCTTACTACCTCTAAAATCAAGACCTTCCACCTTTTCACTCTTCTCCAACTTTCCTCAAGCATTATTCTCAACTCTTTCTCAGTTCAAGTCAGTCTCATTGCTATTACTATCACACGGCTCTCTATTCTCATAACCCTTTTTATACACATCACTTTTGTTTTTTCCTGCATTTCCTCCACATATTTCCTTCATATATTCTCTTTATTGCAAGTTTATTGAAAACTTGCCCTCTCTGGGGAATGTACCTTACTCTAGAGTACCAAATTGTCACCTTATTTTCTTGTTCCAAGACTCCCTAGAGCTGGTGTGTTTGAAATATATATCACTATGTCTGCATAGATTTACATAATATTTTCTGCTCTTTTTAAATGTTCTTTAAATTTTTTTTCATACTTTGAATTGCATCAGTATGACTTCCATTCCCCAGAAGGCACTGACTCATTAGAGAATAAAATCTAACACTTTTATTAACTTGCACTCAATTTGTTCTCCAAATTACATCTGTATTGCCCAATTTTGCTACTCAAGACTTATTTTTATCTATTTACATGCGTCAGAATATAATGCAATGTTTCTACAATATCACATCTCAATGATTAATAATTCAGTAGAATTTTTATTATATGGCTTTTTACTTTTTATGTATAAAGGCCTTAATATAATCCTGATGTCAATTTTTGTCATTAAGCCAAATTAATTATAGTTTCTTAATGTGGCCTAAGATATTTGCAAAGTACATTAATATTATAGGAAGGTGAAGGAATTTGAGACATTACCTAGTGAGTATAATAGAGGAAAATCTCACATAAAATTTCCACAAAAGATATCCCTCCAGTCTCTGGATGAACATAAGGAAAATTCTATAGTATCTCTCAGTTCCTATTTTCATAGATTTTTATTGGTGCCTTGTAACTAAACATCATAGTGAGATTCAAATTGATACAAACATACACTATAGCACTTGGTGTGTCCCCCTCTGCACTCCACCCCGCTCCCCTCTCCTCCCTCCTCATAGATGTTAGTGAGATTGGTAGAGAGATCTTCACATATGAATTGTTTCCTTCTTGGATCTCCCTTTTTCTCCTCCCGTTAGATTTAAAATGATCCCCTAAAGAGCTCATTTATTAATGTTTGGAGCTAATGTAATTGAGTCATGAGGGTTGTAATTCCAGAAGTAAATAAATCCATTGTAATGGATTTACCTGGGTGTTACCTGGTAGGCCGGTCGGGTGTGGCTGGAGGAGGTGGTCCCTGGAGGGTGCAGCCTTGGAGATTATATATGGTTCCTCCTCCCCTTGCTTTCTTGCTTGCTTCCAGCCTCCATGATGTGAGGAGCACAGCCCATGTGCTCTTCATCTCGCCGCCTCCCACTCTTATGCCCTGAGATCCATCCTTGGTCCCTGGCCTCACATATACTGAACCAGAAACCGTAAAAAAAATGAATCTTCTTCCCTCTAAGTTACGTGGTCAATCTTTTAGATTATGGCTGCAAGAATGCTGACGGGAACACCTCCCCACCTCCCTCCTCCAGTCCCCTTCCCCTATTCTTTGGTTTCCCTTTCAATGCTTTCTACCGGGATGTTCTTTGTTTTTGGCCCCAGGCAGATGTTTCGGGTTGTATATTAATGTGTTAGAATTTACAGAGTGCTAAATGTGGCTTCATCTTATTATACTATCATATTTGATCCAATACTTGATAACTGGTCTGTTGTAATTCTGGGGATATTTTGATTCCTACAATGCATCGAGTTTTCCTCTTTGATATTTCTTCTTTTGAAATTGCAAATTTGGCACATCTCTAGTATTTGTGCAATGCTCTATGGAACTCTTTTGACATGCTTACTTTATCCTTGGATTCATACTTTCTTACCCAGTTCTTCCTGTCTTCCTTTTACTCATTTTCTCAATGATTTATTTTTACTGTTCCCTCTTACGTATATTTTCTGATTATTCTGAACTCTTTCATCTAGGAAGGCGATCCATGAATAAATAGGATTTTAATTCCTAAACAGGACATATACTAGCACCAGGGAGGAATGACCAAGCCCAGAATCTAAGATGCAATATGTATATTAATATAATAGATATGCTGAAGAGCCAAAAGTATTAGGATCATCCATGAACTACCCTGAAATAGATGTAATACTCTGCATGAAGTTTCCATGGACAAATCAAGTTTCTAAGGACAAGTACCTTGAGAACTGTATTTAGTCAGCAAAAAGAACATAAGAGAAAACTTTCATGTTTCTACACTCTTTCCAACGTACAATATATACATGTATATCTATCCCCAACTTTTGTTTCTGGCAATATGTTTGGCTAGATTGTCTGAAAATTTCCTGCTACAAAACATTTAAGAGTGTACTACTTGACTTGCAAAAAAATAAGGATCATAGGGATTGAAAGTGAAGAATGAGGGCCAGATGTGGTGGCACATGCCTGTAATCCCAGTACTTGGGAGACTGAGACAGGAGGATCACAGGTTCAAGATCAACCTCAACAACTTAGTGAGTCACTGTTTTAAAAATAAAAATAAATTAAAATGGCTGGGGGTGGCTCAGAGGGGGTAAACTGCCCTTCCATTCAATCCACAGTACCACTAAGAAAAAAAAAGGGGGAGAATGAACTGAAAAATCAAAAATTTAAAAAATGTGGCTTTGGGCATTGCCAGTAAAAAGGTTATTGGGCTTTGGTTGTTGCACTAAAATAAGAGTCAAAGACTTTGACTTGAACAAGGTAAAACTGGTATCAAACTTCCTCAATAAAGCTGATGCCTTCAAAGTGCTAAATTCTCCCAAATAGAACTAATCGGAAAAAATATTTCACCCTATGGGAAGAGAAATCTTTATATGTTTGGCTATAATGTACCTTTATATAACTCAAAGAAGAAATCATAATGGAAATTAGACAATGTAGCTGAAAAATAAAGAAAACATAGTATATCAAAAGTTATGGGATGTGGCTAAAATAATGTGCAGAATGGGATTTATTGCAGAAGAAAAGGCTGAAAAATATGAGCTTGGTGTCCAACTTAAGAAGTTAGAAAGAACAACAAAATAAATCCAAAGTAAGTGGAAACAAGTCTGACAAAGAAAGAAGGCAGGAATAAACAAATATATAACCACAGTGACATAATCATCGCACACAAAACAGACATTCAAGAGTATAGTCTTCTTATTGACAATAATTTTGAAAACCTGGTGAAAAGCATAGCTTATTAGGAAAATATAACTTATAAAAGTTTGATATAAAAGGTAGAATGCATAAAATACATATAACTTTTTAAAAAATAAATTGAAATGGTATTTAAAACATCAACTAATCTTTCTCCCACCCTACCAACCACACACATACCATCTAGACCATCTGGTGTTATAGGCAAGTTATACCAATTATTCAAGTAGCTGAAAATTTCAGCCATGTCATATGTAGATTGTTCCAGAGACTGGAAAAAGCAAGAACATTGCCCAACTCTATGTATGTATGTATGTATGTATATATGTATTTTTGTGGTGCTGGGGATTGAACCTAGGGGCATTCTAGCTCTGAGCTGTGCCCCCAGCCCTATTGTAGTTTTTATATTGAAACGGGGTCTCACTAAGCTTCTGAAGGTCTCACTAAGTTGCTGACATTGGCCTTGAACCTGTGATCCTCCTGCCTTAGCCTCCCAAGTACAGGGATTACAGGTGTGTGCCACCACATCCAGCCACCCCAACTCTTTCAATAGAATAGTTTAAAGTCAGATAGATGAAAAGGGAAATTAGTGAAAGGGAAATGACAAACCAGGCTACTATATCAATTTTGAAGCAAGAAAACAAAAGAAAAAGAAAAAAAAATCCCAAACCAAGTAATTAGCAACCGAAATGCACGATGCAAAAAATGCATCATGATCAATTGGGTTTTATCCCATTTAAAAAAAAATCCAACAAATACATCACATTAGCAGATTAATTAAAACAAAATTCACAGAGTTGTTGCAATGGAAACAGGAAAAAGTCAACAAAATTCAATAATCGTTTATGGTAAAACTTAGAAAAGTAGAAATAGAAGAACATTTTCTTAATCTACTGAACCTCACAAATAGTGGTAAAACATTAGAAACATTCCTTTTAAAGCCAGGCAGGAGAAAAGGATGTTCTATTTTGCATTACACTGGCCAGCCCAGTGAGCCCAGAAATTGAAGTAAGAAAAGGATTGAAAAGGGAGAAACAAATTCCTCTACATTTAAGGCTAACAGGGAACCCAAGAGAAATTACAACTAAATTGTTATAAATAATAGTAGGTTTTGACATGTTTATTATGCATAAGATCCCACAAAATACATTTAAAATGTAATTTTAAAAGGATAGGATTTTAGAAAGCAACTAAAATGTAAGGCAGTTGGAATAAATCTAACAAAAGATGTGCAAGAGTTGTATGGATCAAATTATAAAATGTTATTGAAAGTCATTAAAGAGCTAAATGAATGGAGATCAATATTGTGTGGAATAGAAAAATCCAAAATACGAAAGATATAAATTATCTCCAAATTTATACACAAGTTCAGGGCAATATTGCAATAAAAATCTCACCAGTATTCAAAGAATGTGAAGAGATGATTCTAACATTTCTACAGAAGAAGAAAGGGGAATGAAACCAAGGCAGCTATGAGAAAGAACAACTTGGGGAAGCATCGTACAAATAAATCAAGGCAGTTTAAAGTAGCAGTACTGAAAGAAAGGCACTATTGGTATGGATATAGATTAATAGACCAATGGGAGCAAGTTGAAAATCCAGTTACAGCCACACACACACGTACACGTACAAACAACTATATATTAATTCATGAGAGATGAGTTTCTGAAAATTGGTGAGAATGATTGGACCATTATTAATTAGCTTTATGAAAAAATTAAGATCCTTGTCTTTATTAAAATTTTTATTACCATGTTTTAATTGTACATATTAATGGGGTTCACAGTGATACTTCAACACATGCATACATGTACACTGAAGATCCTTATGCTTATAAATAATAACAACAAAAATTCTCTGTTGAATAAAGACCTAAACAGAAAATTTTAAGGCATTGTGAAGAAAGCAATGATATGTATTTACTTTAGAATAATGAAGCATTTCTTAAACAAGGCACAGAAATCTAGAATAGCCTAGGTTCTTGTTTATAAAATGGACAATGATGCAATTAAACACATCTGTTTATTAAAAGACACTGTGAAGCAGAGAAAAGACAAGAGAGCAGAGGAGAAGAAGGGAAGTGTGCTGCACAGAGCTGACGAAGGACTGCTAGCGAGAATACGTCAATGCTTTCTCTGAATCAATAGTAAGAAAGTCAAACACCCGGTGGGAAATGGGCAAAGGATATGAGAAAGAGAGGCAGACATTTCATTGGCCAATAAATACTTGAAATGATATATGCAACTTTATTAACAAAAAATTTGAGAAAATGCTGCTTTGAGCCAGAATGAGGTGCCATGTTGTGTTTTAGCATGAAGTCAAAAGTCGAGTATGTTGACACGTACAAGCAGCAAAGGAAACTTTTCCATAGTATCACTGTGACTATAAATAGATGAAGTCATTTTGCATTTTGGAGTGAGGGTGGCTTCTACCTAATAAACTCGATAATGTGAATACTCAACCCAGCAATTCTCAATATGTATCCTAGAGATAATAGTGCTTCTGTGCATAAAGAGTTATGTACAAGAATGTTAAAAGCCATTGTTTGAAACAGGGAATAATGTGAGATCATGTAGATTACCAGCAGCAGCAGCATGAATAAGTGTACTGTGGAAGAGTCACAAGGCGGAGGAATATATTAAAGTGATGAAAGTGAATGAACTAGACTGTGCAACTCCTTACCGGTTGTTCTTCCAAACATAATGCTGAGTGAAAAAACCTTCCTGGAAAGGAATGTACACAGGATGCTTCCAAACACCTACCTGGAAGAATCTAGGCATGTATGTATGTGTCTGTCCATCCACATATCCATATCACTAAGGGCATAAGCATAGACACAGACATGATACACATTGAATTCAGAATGGTGTTTACTGCTGTGGTGGAAGGAGGGAAATATAATTGGGGTGGGACAGAGGGCATTCCATCTATATTTATAGTGTTTAATTTCTTGTGTTTTGGGTTAATAGGTGCTTATTTACTGTTTTACACTTTTGCCTATGTCTGAACTATTTCATGTAAGAAATTCCTCAAAACAAACAAACAAAAAACCAACCAAAATTGGCTCTAGCTGCAAGGTGCCTACTACATATATCTAGCCATTCTTAATGTACCAAAATCATATGCCAAATTAGGATAAAATCATATACCAAGTTAGGATAAAATTATCCTTCTAGGGAAAGACAAATACCCCTGATTCATGAATGCTGACTGCTTCTTTAATGAGAAATATAATTCTAGTAAATCTATTTGAAACAAAGTAGAGGCATCATGTGTGTGTGTGAGTGTGTATATGAGAGAGCAAGAGACACAGGCACACAGACACACACACACACATACACACTTTTAATTGACAAACACCTAATAATTACAGTCAGGCAGGGCTATTATTTATGAAATACTTAACATTTTGCACAAACATCATACTTACATTCTTTCTCCGCTGGGCTCAGCAATAATTTTAAATATATATCCAATGCTTTTCCATGTCAAAAATTATTGCTAGAGACTGCAGTGCTCGAAGAGAATGCTGTAAGTCTTCCTTTCATTAACTCTTTAAATTAAATACTATACAAATATAAACATAAAATGACAGACATATGACTAAGAACACAAATGACTACTCTGTAATTTACAAATTTGTAGTTTCTCGTTATTGCCAGATCCATTATTTTTTCTTAGTGCCTCCTCTAATGTAGATTTAAAAATCCATTTATCGAACAGAAAAGCCATGCAGCAAAAACATGAGTATCTTTATTATTTTTTTAAGGATAGAGCTGATTGTAATTCAGCTAGAAACCTTTCTGAAGATTAGCTCTATTCCTGAAGCTACAATTTTCACAGCAAATGCTTTCTTATTCTTAAGAATAATTATTCAACTTCAGCTATAAATATGATATTTCTTTTCTTATGTGTGTATCGAGGGCTTAACAAAGGCTTTTATTATCAGTTATTTTATCTAGATTCAAAGCCTTTAAAGAAATGTTTGATGATAATTATTTTATATGAGGCTTTCCATATATTCTTTTAGGTAATCTGTATAAACATTTTTCATGTTAGTGAAGGTTTAAAAGCTGAACTGATTCCAACCATGAATTGATATGCTTGGGACTTACTAGGATCTCCTTCCCAAGTGCTTGATTTCTCCATATCACCTAAGTATAAAAACGTTTTTTGTAATTTGTGTATTAATAATGATATTATGACCAAGCAATACTTTGAGGTCCCTTATTAATCGACCGAGGTGAAGGTGAGCACAAAGGTCAAATGGAGATGACCTTGCCTCTATTTCCACTCTCATGACTGTGTGGGACATTTCTTGGCAGACTCCCCAGGTTCACCCACTGGTGCTAGGGTTAAAACTCGTGTGCGCATGCGCAGACCAGCTGGTTGGGTGAGCGCCAGGAGCTTATGACAAACGTGGGAAATCTCCCTTTGTTCTCTATGCCGACAGTGACTGTCATAAAGTACGTCTTAAATGTTCTGTGACATGCGCAGTGATGAGGCACTCTGCAGGAACACCTGTAGTCTGCCTTCACAGCCATTTTCCAGGCCCCTCGGGCTGGGCAGGCTTCCCAGTCCCCATTTCTGAGGGAAGGGTCTTTTCCCCTTCATTGGAATTTTCTCAGAGACTAAAGCCATTGAAGGAAGGGCCACATGGCTGCCAGTCTCTTCCCAATGTGAGGAGTTTTCGATGACCAAGTCGCTTTTAAGTTGCAGGTATGGATGCTGGGCATGGAGGCACTCGCTTGTAATCCCAGTACTCCGGAGGCTGAGACCGGAGGATCCAGGTTCGCAGCCAGCCTCAGCTACTTAGTGAGGCCCTCCGCAACTTAGTGAGAACCTGTTTCAAAATAAGGAATAAAAAGAAAAAAAACCTGAATCTTATTTCTCAATTTGGTTTCATTTAATAGGGGTAGGAATTAGAATTCCTAGTTTTGGTCTGGGAGTCTGTTCCCATAAATATTTCTCCTCTTGTAGAGAAGGCCTATTAGGATTTGAGGCTGCCATTGTGCCCCATCCCTTTTCTTCCAGGATGTTTCAGGGAGCACTGGACTCTGTCACCCTCCTCCTTGGTAACCTCACTCTATCTTTTTGATAACTTTAATAAAAGTTGTCTGCAAACCAGTAAACCACAGCCAAATTGGACATTTCCTTCTCAATCCTTGGAATACTTATAATGTAGTTCCATTGCAACCTATCAGTTAGGTTAGATAACTTACAGATAGCTGCAAATTTAGTTTTCCCATCCTTTCTGTAGGTGCCCAATGAGTGCCTGATGCCTTTCCAATAAATGCATTTCTTGACTTACATAACCGTTTGTAAGTAGAATTATGATCTAGCTATATTTCCAAATGTGTTAGAGTTTTACTTACCAAGAACTGTTTAAAATAAATCACTACTGAAACCCATGCCTCACATAGAATCCCTTCATATTAGGGCATCCTGTTGACCAAAGATAGAGTTGTAGGTCACTCTGGTCATGTCTTGCCTGACATGATCAAACAAAAGAGAATAAATAAGCACTCTAGTGCAGGTATGTGTAAAAAGAAATGGAGAAAACTGAAAGTAAGCAATACCTATACATGGTAGGTGGTGGGATCGGGGCAGAAGTGTAGATGTTCAGTGACAAGTGTTTCCCAAACTGGCATTACAGTAAAGACAGCCTTCCCAATTTCTCTCTGACTCAATTCACTCGTCGTTAACCATGGGTTTCTCCTTGGGGAAGTATTAGTTTAAATTACTGCCAAGTCTTACATTTTGAGTCATGTACATGTACTGTCAACTAAAAGTAAAATTAAACAACAATAACAACAACAACAAAAGCCATATGGCTAAGGCATTATTCTTTTTCCAGGATAGAATCAGGAAAAATGAGTTACAAATCTACAGAAAGAATGAACCTTAGTCTACCAACTCAGGTTAGCAAGAAATATCCTATTACCTCATTTTCTTTGAATCAACTTAAGTCTTTTCCAAGGGGGATTTTTTTTTAAACCTGAGTTATTATCGAGCCCCCGTCCCTGCAGTTGTATCAATTCCCTGGATTCTGTGAAGTACTTAACATGGTGGAATCCTCCAGCGTTGGCCCCCATGGCTGGCCACTGAGTTGCCATTTGTGGTGGCCTCTGGGGCCTCCTCAGCTCCCTCAGTGTGAGTTACTCTCTCAGGATGGCCCAGGACTCTCCTCACACACCACCGCACCCAACTTCCACCTCTTGAAAATGCCACCTCTCCCAGGCACACCGGTTCTTCAGGAGAATGTACCCTGTGCGCCATTTCTCCATTCCAGGGCCATCCTCCTTTGCTCTCACTGTTCTCAGAAGAATCAATTTTCCTTTCTCTCTGACGGGGACACTTGGGATAATCTTGTCGAGGAGTTTTGACTTTTACAAGCGGCAGTGAGAAATGTTTATTCTCAGAAGCTTCTACTTTCAGGCTGGCAAAAAAAAAAAAAAAAAAATCCCTAAGCAAGACAGAGCAATCTCGTCCAGAGTGATGGAGGAGAATATATCAGAATAGCAAATCCAATTTCATGTTTTAATAAATTAACCTGCTTTAATTATATCTGGGATGTTTAATTATATTCAGAGTATTCCCTAATCGACTTGTTTGTGAATCACAGTTGGACATTTATCAAAAGTGGTGATGGTTGGGATGTCGTGATGTGAGCGCTCTTGAGGGGAGTGGATGCGTTGTTAGCATCCCTTGGAGTCTCTCAAACTGCAGGGATGCGTTCACGCTTCCCTTCGTCTTCTGTGTTAGAGTGTAGAGTCCTTGAGGGTAGGGTCAGGGAAGAATCAGTACAGCTCTCTAGTGCTGGCACACATCCAATACCTGAGACAGAGCTGGCCTGCAATAAACCTTTTTTTTTTGAAAGAATGAAGGGATAAATGAAGCAAAATATACTAACCTACCAATATTATCTAAGTATTCTCAAGATGATTAGAGCATTACTGAATCATCAAGACAGTTTCAATTGTGTTTTTTTTATAAATTGTATACATACTGTGTTTAATTCCCATTCCTTAATATTAATAATTTCTCTCTTTGGTAGAGTTTTATGAAGTTTTACCAGCCCATTCAGTTAATAGTTAACATAACTATGTTCTTTTAATAGAATTTGCATGCATAAATGCTTGAAATTCATTTCTAGAAGGATTGAATATATTCAACTGTAATGTTGCACGCACATTTGCATTTACATTGGCTATTTTGTATTATTATTTTAACATTTAATTTCAATGTTACAATTAGCGCTGGGTGTGGTGGCCCACACCTGTAATCCCAGTACTTGGGAGGCTGAGTCAGGAGGATGGCAGGTTCCAGGTCATCCTCAGTAACATATAAGAGACCTGTTTCAAAATAAAAAATAAATAGGGCTTGGGGTGTAGCTCAGGGGTAGAATGCCCTGGGTTCAATCCTCAGTACCAAATAAATAAATATTACAATTAGCAAGGAATTAGCTTCTACATAATCACTAAGCATCATAATTATTGACTTAAATCTTCCTGGCTTTTCAAATCTCTCTAAAGAAAGGACTGTCATAATCGGAAGAAAGCTTGGTCATTATACTAACTCTTACTATCTTTCTAGAGCACCCTGAAGGTCTAAGTACACTGTAAACCCTTGTTTCCTTTTTATTATCAAATGATCTTTTCCTGTATAACTGTGAGCATCATCTGTTATGCAATTGTATATTGCATATACTCTCCACCCACACATTTCTTTATACTATTAGTCATACAATGGATTGGTCTTGTAGGGTTCTTGATTTTGTCAACATGCTTTTAAATACACTTTATTATCTGAGAGGACGTTGATGTCTTATGTGGACCCTTATTATTAAGGGTTTTTTGTTTCTTTTATTATTTTAAGTGTTTTTTTTGCTTTCCTTAATCTCTCTCTCTGTGTGTATATATATACATGTATACATACATGTATACATACAGATATATATCCCAAGTATATATATGTAATATATGTATTTATATTACATATATGGTATTTTTTCCAAATGTATTATAGTATTATGTATGTTTTAAATGTGTGTGTGTGTGTGTGTGTGTGTGTGTGTATGTGTGTGTGTGTGTGTATACACACACACTTAGAAATGATGGACTGGAGCTGGTCGTGGTGGCGCACGCTTGTAATCCCAGTACTTGGGAGGCGGAGACCGGAGGATCCGGGTTCGCGGCCAGCCTCAGCTACTTAGTGAGGCCCTGTGTAACTTAGTGAGACCCTGTTTCCAAATACATAATAAAAAATAGGGCTGGGTGTTTAGCTCAGGGGTAGAATGCCCCGGGTTCAATCCCTGGTACCTCCCCCCCAAAAAAAAGAAATGATGGATGGACTGGTTGGGCTTATTCATAAATCCAGATTCTGTGTTTCATTGCTGATTTCTTTCAGAAACTCCATACTTTCAACATGGTGCTTCTGTTCCAGCCAGCTTGTCTGGGTCTGTGTTTAGCATTCCAGGCAGTTTCCCACCAGCGGATGTGCGAGGATCCTGAGTAAAAGGTGAGGCTTCAACATATAGTCAGGTTGTTTGAACATTAATGTGTTTGTGTTTTCAAATCATGTTGACATGTTTGATAAATACTTAAATATATATCATATGAACCAAAACCTTGGTATCCCCCAATTTTTAGAGAATGTGCTTTATATTCTTCGCTCCCTGAGTGCCTTTTAGTTACTCTCTGTAGTTAGACGACATGATTATTTCTCAAAGGAGAGCATCCATTGACAACTACAGTTTGTGTGAGCAGGTATAATTAAAAAATTTCAGGCTATTTTTTGGTTTGTACTCTTATCAGTCAAATCAGAATACATTCTTTTATCACTCTTGCAGGACTGCAAAAAGAAGATAGCTACACAGCACACAACAAGGATTAGGCTGGCCTTGATGAGTGGCATGGGTACCACTGCTACACGAGATGGGCTGCCTCCTAAGTGGGAGGAGATGGAAAGCATTGCCATTCTGTAGCATCACTCAGCAGGTGCAAATGAGGTATGAAATGAAAAATCCCAGCCCACACAATGCACAGAGAAAAAACAGATAGCGTTTTGTAGTCACTGCTGTGCCAGGCTATTTACTGTCATAGACAACTCAGCTCCAGCCAGGCAAGCGCCCCAAATCTCTCTGCCCCTGACACCTGCAAGAGAAATTGTGTTTCACTCTGTGCTACTTTGCTTATGTGGATTCCCTTCCAGGAAGCTCCTTGCAGAAGAAAATCAGTCCAAGTGTGTAGTAGCTGGCTACTCTCTTAATGGGGGAAGAATGATGTTGGGGCACGGAGATGCTGTTTGGGAATGTGGGCGATTCTCAAAATGGATAAGAAAGTGATTTTAAGGTCAGGTCCCTCATGGAATGATCATACCTATCTTTTAAGTTATGAGAAAATATTATAGGCAACAGTTTGGCTTGCTCCATTGTTTGAAGGTCAGTAGGGAACCTGTTATCTATCATCGTTGACAGCTGAGGTAAAGATGAGTAAAATGGATAGTGAAATTATCTTAATTAGTTCAATAAGTAGTGTTACCATGCTTTTAAAATATATTTTCTATTTCTCCATCTCTCTATCTATCTCAATTGATCTCAATCTACATGTTACATAATCACTTCAAGCAAAATAAATAAGTAAATAAATAAACCAACAACCAGGCATGGTGGCGCACGCTTGTAATCCCAGTACTTTGGGAGGCGGAGACCGGAGGATCCAGGTTCGTGGCCAACCTCAGCTCTCTCTCTCTCTCTCTCTCTCTCTCTCTCTCTACTTAGTGAGGACCTCCGCAACTTCGTGAGACCCGGTTTCAAAATAAAGTATAAAAAATAGGGCCGGGGGTATAGCGCGGAGGTAGAACGCCCCTGGGTTCAATCCCCGGTACCACAAAAAAAAAAAAAAACCAACAAACATTAGCAATAGCAAATTAACTAATTGATCAAAAATACAAATATTACCATCTTCTGGGGTCAGGCCTGGATCTTTGTTAGATTACATTGCAGGAGACAAAGTATATGCCTATTTGCGTTCCATAGTCTGTGAAATTTGAATACTGGGCACCAAAAGGATGAGTAGCACAGCAATACATATAGTAAAATTTGACTAATTCTAATAATAAGGAAAACATAAAGGAGACAATTAAGAAGATAAAGCTAGTCTGTTTTAATCAAAACAAGAACTATAAAAAGTTAAAAATCAATGCTATTTTATTATACTTAAATGGGAACGCCAATATAAAACGAACTAGATAAATTAAAGTATCAGAATAGATGTGAGCAATGTGGTAGATGCAGAATTGTTAGAACTTCAGATTGAATATCTAGTGAGGGAGGAAGTTCTGACTTTCTCTCTAAAGACCAAGTTTCCTTTCCTCATCTTTATGAAAGAATAATAGCAATTAGACAATAATAATAATAATAATAATAATAATAATAAATAATAATAATAATAATGATAGCAATAAGACAATAGCCATTTGACAATGTTTCTTAGGGATTAAGGAAAATAATCACTGGATAGTGCATACTAAAATAGAGTTTTAAGAATGGGCTAGTTGCCTGGCATGGTAGCATATGCCTGCAATCCCAGCACGTGGGAGGCTGAGACAGGAGGTTCGAGACCAGTCTCAGCAACTTAGAAAGACCTAGTCAAGACCCTGTTTCAAAACAAAAAATCAATAGGCTGTGGGTGTAGCTTGGAGGTAGATCACCCCTGGGTTCAATAACTCCATGTGTTACTGGAATGTCAATAAAACTAAATGAGAGATCCAATGCATTGTTTTTTATAATCAAGGAATCATTGGAGATATCAGCCAGAGCAGCTTCATTAATGTATTGTGGATGGAATCTTACTGCGATGGGTTCAGTGGTGATGGGTGGTCAGAAAATGGATAAAACCCAGAAATCCCAGAATGCTCTAGGGATGAATGGAGTGGTTCATTCTTTAGAAATAACAAAAGAAGGCACACGTAGCTGGAAGGAAGAAGGTTGGGAGGGCAAAGTCTTTTAAGGTAACAAAGAATATGCATGGTAGAATGTTTTTCTATCTCTGGAGAAGGACCCAAAAAAGGCTTAAAGTGTGTGCATGTGTGTTTGTGTGTGTGTGTGTGTGTGTGTGCGTGAGAGAGAGAGAGAGAGAGAGAGAGAGAGAGAGAGAGATTGATTCTAGTTTTCCAGGACAAAAAAGAGGACACATGTGAGAAATGTGAGGAAGTAGCTGGATTAGGAGGAAACACACTCCTTTCCATAAGAGGAAAGAAGGTGAAAATGTAAATATCATAAAGGAGGGGATCAAGGGCATTTGCATCTAACAGCACCGATTTCCTTTGAAGTAAGACATGATTACAACCAGAGGGGGAAGCAGTATTAAAAAAATGGCATGACTTTACTGCTGACTAATAGAGAAGACAGGCATGATAGAAGCATACGGATAAACAAATAAATAAGTAAATAAATAAAGGTAGGTGCTACGAAGGAGAAAATGGTACTTTGAAAGATACAGATCACATAATGCAGACTGAGAGTGAGAGAAGGCTTTCAATTCAACTGATACCCAAAGAAAGAGCAAGAATTAGACAAGAATTAGACAAAAAATGAGGAGAGTATGTTACAGTAGTGGGAGTCATGACATTGGGTTATTCATATATTATTAAATATTTAACTGACACTTCTTTTTATATTGGCACCTCTTGTGGGGTTGGTATATAGTGTTTTTGCATCTTCCTAGTCTAGCATTAATATGGTTGTTGAAAGAAACTACATCTCTAAGCCTCACTGCTCAGTAGATAGATGCTCGTAGCTCCTTTTCACATGGAAACTGAAAGGGTTTCAGGACGAGGCAGTGTTGGGACTCAGTACCAGGTCTTGCCGATGCCAATCTGTGGTTGATACCCTTTCCTGGGCTGCTTCTTCAATGCATGTTCTTTTGGGAGTCACCTAATTAATATGCCCTTTCTCATCCTATGGTCTTCCATTACTTCCACCTCTGAGGTTGGGTGCCACTCAGGTGTCTGTCTGTAGCTTCGTACCCTTCCCCCAGTTTGCTTACTCCTTGGATGACATCCTTTATGTCCACAGCTAGACTCCTGGTTCCCAGCTTCCCGTCTGCAGTCCTGAGCTGTGCTTCAATCTTATTTTTCCAAATCTTTTTAGAAAAATCCAAGTCAATGACCCGATATCACCTTAAATTCCATATGTCCCAAACTGAACTTAACATCTTTTGATATGCCCAAATGGCTCTCTTATTTGTCCTCACTCTATACACCTTAAAATCATTTTTGTTTCTTTCCTGTTTTTTTTTTAAATCTGAATCTGTCATAAATCTTCCCAGTGAAATGGAAATTATATTTCTTTTTCCTTTCTCTATATACCAGTTCTGGCTGAAGGAATTACATGCTGCAATAACTCTCTGCTCTCTCTGCTCCTCAGAGTTGTCATTATCAGATACGAAAGTCTTTGCCTGCCTTTCATGGCAATTCGTCATGTTGGTGCCTTGCACTTGTTTTTATATTGCCTTGCCACAAAATCTTTCATAAAAATTGATATTCACTTCCAGCACTTATATAAAATCTATTTGGATAGATTTTCTATACAGTCTGCAGTAGATGGTATTCTTCGTCTATAATTATACTATGCCCTTGCTGAGGCTTCTTGTAGAGGGAGCGCACTTTCTTACTCACTGATTTTAAGCTTGGCCGTGGCTTACTCTGTCCAGCGAAATATGGGAGAAGTTCAGTGTGGCAGTGTTGAATGGAGACTTTATGGGGCGTTGAGTATTTCTCCTCATTCTTCTGTCCTGCTGTCCTGTACCGTGAGATGAGCATGTACCAAGTAGCTGTGTTCTTTTGACCCGGCCCCTGGAATGGAAAACACTTGGAGAAGACACAAACTGGACCTCTAGAAGCAAGGCTGCCACAGAAGATCTGCAGATACATTAGTAAGGGGGTCGTACTTGCTGACTACATTCTCAGTAGAATTTCAGAGAGCAGAAATTAACCAATAGAAGTTAGAAACTAATTTGGTAGAAATTGTGTTTTTTTTTTCTGAAAACATATTCTGATGTCTTTTCTGAATAGGCTTTTTGGAGACCCACCTTGTGATCTATGGAATGTTCCTACTCAGTCTTAAAATAGGTTCTTTAGCTTTGATTTCTTAAGTATGAGTAATAAATGACACCAAGGCCCTTTGTCAGCCCTCTTTTAACTCTGTGAAGGACATATTTATTTTTTTGGTATTAAAATATTTTGTTGGTACATTATAACTATACATAATAGTAGGATTCATTGTGATATATTTGCATATGCACATAGCATAAATTGGTCTATTTCATTTCCCCATACTTCCCTTTTCTCTTTCATCCTCCTTCCCCCTATCTCCTTTCTCTTCTGGTCTCCTGTTTTCATGAAGTCCCTTTTCTTTCCTATTTTTTTTTTTTTTGGTCCTTGTAAGATTATTATGTGCAAAATCCCCAATACCTAAAATTTTTCCAGTAAATTTCATTTGACAAAAACTTGTGTTTTTATGCCCACAAATTGACTCACTGTATTTTAATCCTGATACCAAAATAATGTGTAGATGATTAGTACTCCTCAGTAAAGGGATGAGCTCATTTTGGAACAATGCTAGAAAGTATTCCTATTGCTACTTTTTAAAAATATACTTTTATTGGTGCATTATAATTGTGCATCATATTGCGGCTCAGAGTGATAGAAACATACATGCACAGACCTATTCTTTAGTCCCCTGAACACTTTCCCCAAACAGCTGTTTCCTCCAGGGTTTCCAGAAAGAACTATTTCTTGTTTGTAGGATCCTTTCTAAGGCCTGATTCCCAACACCACAAATCAGACATTGAAACATATTCATATGACCTTTTAAAGGCTCATGGCAGAGTGCCGTGCATTATCTTTGATGTGTGGCCATAGCTTTCTAGATGATCTGGCCCGTAGTTGGCATCATGTGTAACCCTCCTGAGTCAGTTGAGTTTCTGCTCAACTGGGGTTCTCAACTACCAAGCTCTCAGCTGAAGAAGAGAAACCCAGAAAAATCAAGGTTTCATGTGTGTGAATTTATTATGAAATTATTTCTTTCCACAGTGTATCGAGCAGCCCCCACGTCATATAATACATTCCAGATAGTGGATTAAATTTGATGAATAAGCTGATAAACCTGATGAACAAATGCTGAAGGCCAGTTAAGTTTATCACATTAGTTGTGAAATGCTGATGGAGGTCAGTTAAAAGAGAAAGTAAGCATATTAGACTTTCAAAAAAAAAACCCCTATGAAATGGATGAAAGAAATTAACGGGCAATCAGCAATCCAAAAGTTTTCTCATGAATAATTGTAGGAATTCTCTCAAAACTCTTTTGGAAGCTGGTATGAAACATGTGTTATGAGTATAAAATGGCGTTGTTTTCCATTCCTGCAAACAGACCGCTTCAGACCCTCTCTCTGCAGAGTAACTTTGCTGTTCCCTGCCATTTCTCACTCTGGGGAAGTGGCCCTTTCTGGACTCCCTGGAACATAACCCAGCTCTGTGTCTGAAATGTAACCCCCTTTATCATGGCCTTCTTTTATTATTGTGCATTCATGTCCCTAAATAAACCTCATAGACCCCCCCCATGTAAAATGGAAGATGGGAAGTAGAGAGCACGCTAGGACAGTGTTCAAAATATGTTTTGGAGCTGGGCATGGTGGTGCATGCCTGTAATCCCAGTACTTGGGAGGCTGAGACAGGAGGATAGTGGGTTGGAGGACAGCCCCTCAGCAATACAGTGGGACTTTCTGCAACCTCGCAAGTCCCTGTTTCAAAAACAACAAAAAAGGTGAAAAGGGCTGGTGGTGCAACCCTGAGATAAAATGACTAGATTCAATCCCCAGTACCAAAAACAAACAAACAAACAAACAAACAAACAAAAACAAGTCATGTATTTGGCACCAAAAAACTGAACAAAAAAACAAGCAATATTTTGATCCTTTTCACCTATGGGACAAGTCCACTGGCTGCCTGTTTCTGAAACACACACACACACACACACACACACACACACTAATGTTTTATTGGGCCATGGCCACCTAGCTTCATCTGTTTATCTCTATTACTGTGGCTGTTTTTGATGACTGTTTTTGTACTAGATAAGCAAAGCTGAGTGGTTGTAACCGAGACTGTATGGCCCATGAAACCTAATATTTTTACTATCTGTTTTTCTAGAGAAAAAGTTGCCTACCTCTGCTCAAGCGCAATGGCTTTCATGCTTTCTGATTATGTCCTAAGGGATTAAATATATTTTACATCCCCACCAGATTGCATGAGCACACACAGACAGGAGTGTACCTTGGAAAATACTTCATGCAAAAGTTTTACTCAATACACTGTCGTTTCTTTGCTTAGTCTTATTGTTTTTCAGCTTAAAAAAATGTGATATAGTTCTTAACTACTTGACCCTATTTCAGCTTCATCCTCAGGACTATGCAAGCAATATTTTCTGGACCTATTAATGTTACTCATCTCTTTAGAGTATCGAGTTTAGTTTAACAATGCATTTTACATAAAATGGAAATTTTATTATCTTTGCTAATATTAGCATGCAAATGACAAACAATTAAGGCAGACACCTGACATACCGCCATAGGGGAAAAATTGGAAAGGACAGAGCCACGTCTGTAAGAACATTAGGATGATATTAATGCGATGACCTAAGATTGTTTATAAGGCTTCCTCAAGAACCTAATTGATTTCAAATGATATCCTACATTCTTAAGAATTTGGCTCAACTCCATTTGTAATTGTTAAGTTTTTCATTTGAAAATCGAGCAAGAGCTTAGCATATACTCCCGACAGACCCAAATCCATAGAAAGGTAGGAATTAAGTCACCGTCACATGCTTTTTTTATTTACTCTTTCATTCATTCACTATTGAACACGTACACACTCAGACTATTTCTATTCTAGACACTGTGTGTATCATGTGTCAAACACTCATGTTACAGTGATGTCCTTATAAAGCTTAATGTTCAGTGTAAGAGACAGAAGTTAATCACATAATCGCATGAAGCTGCACTTGTGATAAAAGCTAGGAAACTGGAATACTTGTGCCGTGAAGCACATAACAGGGCAATTTGACCTTGTCGGGAAGGTCAGCCGAGACTTCCATGAGGAAGTAATGATTGAGCCGATTTCAGAAGGAATTCAAGAATGGAAGCGGGTGAGTGAACCCGCACAGCTCCATCGTGTCTGCGTAGGAACGTGCTCTGGCTCTCCCCTCGGACCTTGCTGCTGTCCCATTTCTTCAATCTTCTGGTGATATTTTAAATTCCTTTTTCTCTCCACTGCCTTTTGTCCACAAAATGGGGAGGATATAGCTTCTCTCTATTTAAATATTTCAGCGAATGATACATTCACATTTGTGGAAACTGTTCCTGTTCATTTGGATTAAGTCCTAGACAGTTTTGTTAAATAGTTCAATAAATCATCCTGAAGACATGACCTTGGTTTTCAATCAGCCTATATTTATGGTTTGGAAATACTTCCTTGTGAAGCCAATAGGTTCAGAGTCACTGCCCATGGATTTATGGTGGCATTTATTGTGACAGGCTTGGACTCTCGAATGATAGCGAGGTAAATCCACTGCAAGAATGGATTTTCTCATTGAGATCTAAAACTTTTTATGTTTGTTTTTCATCTATAGAAGTTTTCTTTGGAAAAGCAACTGAAAAAAATTTATACTTTAATTTTAGCACTTATTTCAAATGTTACCTTTCATTTACTTTCCCATCCTTTACATATTGATGCACCTAGGAATAATTTTTTTTTGCTAACATAAGGACTGAATCAAAATAAACTTAAATGTACACTGTTTTTGTAATGATGGTCCTATATGGAGAATGTAGTTATGATAAGCAAGGCAGCTGTATAGCTGTTTTGCTAGAGATGAAGGGCAGAATTTTAATGTAGGAAGAATACTGGGAGTGATAATTCAGTGCACAAAACTGCGGCAGTGTTCTCAGTCTACTATACAAGTAGTAGGATGAAATACCAAATTTAAAAAAGGATACCAGTAAATACCAATAAATAGCACCAGCAGACCGCATTCTGAATTTTCTTCTTTTTTGCATATTCTAATATTTTAATTATAAAATGCTTTTATAATTAAATTCCAAAATTTTGATTATAGAAAGAAGTAAAATAGATTAAGGAGTCTGTGAAGATTGGGCTTCAAAGAAGGGTTATGAATCTCCATTTACATAGGGAGGAGGCTCAGTAAGTTTCTTCTTTTTTGGTAGTGCTGGCCCTTATACATACGAGGCAAAGGCTCTACTTCTGAACTACACTCTCAGCCCATTCTTCTATACCCCAGTGACCTACTCTTCAAAGAAAATACAAGGAATCGTAGTTAAACCAATGCCATGTCTAAATGGCTGAACAGGATTACAATAAATTCATGACCTAGAAATGTGATTTCCCGGGATCATCGCACTAGTGTGTTACCTCTTAAAATATGATGTGAATGTTCAGAAAGTTCTTACAAAGGCCATGGCTGGTTTTTGCCGCTAAAACAGAACACCAGAAAGCATTTCTACCCTTTAATTCCTTTCTGAATTGCACAAGGCTCGGCTGTAATAGAGACCTCTTACCAGCAGATGGCGCTAGGACTCTGTGTCAAAAAGAAGTAACTTGCTTGTGCTTTGGCCTCTGCTTATTACCATTCACATTAAGGGGTGAAAAGCAGTGTTCAGAGAAAAATCTTTGTTAGCACAAAGCCTCTGAATTTGTGAGAGACAAAATTCTGTTTCTAGTTCATTCAAAGGCTAGTTGGTAATCTCTGAATTTTGCAAGTTAACTCTCAGGAACATGAGGAAAAAAAACCCACCTCGTACATTTATTGATTAACTGGGCGTTCTCATTTGCTTTTATCAGTTTATTGGTCTTTTATGTGGGAGCATGGGAAAAGCAGTTGATATTTTCATGCATTCTGAAGGAAGAAGAAAATGGCTGGTTCTCTGCTTTGCTTGTTCACAGATTTTGTAAGCCGAGGAAATGGATACTACGGTTGTTTGTAAAACCAAACAAAGGGAGAGAGAGCAACGACGCTTTCCTGTAACATTGACACATGCACAGCACTAGAAAAAGGATGAGGCTGCAGAAGGCGGTTTGAGCTTAGCATTTCAATTCTAAAATGGATGGTCCTATTTAATTTTCCACACACAATATCTTCCCTTGCTGAAGAATAGATTAATATGACTAATCTCACTTATGTAGCAGCCTTAAGAGGCCAAAGCAACACGGATATTTCTAAAGCAGATTGTAGTCATTTCTACCGGTATCAAAAAATTCTCTACCCACATTGAAAGTAATTGTGTTGGTAATCTCGCACTCTTGCGTTCGTTGGGGTCTGCGTCATTCTGTGCTTCACCTGAGCTGTAGACAGACATAATGGCCGGAGTGATGAGGGAGTGCAATGATGAATTAATATCCCAGAGCTCCTGAAACTAATAACGATGAAAGGAGGCTTTTCTGTGACCACAGGGATCCCGGAGTTGTGTTATGAAATGTGATTCTGGGGTTGTTTGCTGACAGGTAGCTCTGTAGAAGGCTAGAGGGAAGAGACCCTGAACCACAAGAGAAAAAGAATGAGAAAAAGCAAGACGTGCATTTACATTCACTAGGATGCAGTGAAATCATGAATATAATATATACTAGACTTCTGTACAGGTGCATGTTACATTTAATTTTTTTCAAGCAATGCACTATAGAAAATGTCTACATAGGCTGCAGCTCTACCCCCTGTGTTAGGGTGACATTTTGTTTTAGGAAGAGTATACACATTAGTGGTATATTAAGCTGCTGCTTCTAATATGTGTAGGTTAAGCCATGTAGAGATGGCCAGAAAAAAAGTGCTTTTTCTATTCTTTGGGATCTATGGAGGTGTTATCATGGAACCAAAGTAGATGTGATGAGCAAATGTAAATCTTGACTATGCCTTGTTCAACTTGTTCTCACACCCACTTCCAAACTCTCAAGTTCACCTTATACTAGGTACAGTACAGGGCACTTAGGATAACAACAGGGAAGAAATGGCTGTTCCTTCTCACAAAGATGCAGACGTGAATATCCCTAGTCAGAGTGCAGTGTGGTACGAACTGTCATGGAACTGGAGCCTGGGTTTTAGATCAATTAGAGTTATTAGCCTAGAGGATTGGAATTCAAGATAAATTTACTACCAAAAAACATGTAAAACTCATTTCCTCTGCAGGGAAGTATAAGCCAGGGAAAGTGCAGTTTAGAGAGAAAGAGAAAGAGAAAGAGTATGTTCCCTTTGTCTGAGAGATGACTCCCTTCTAGCCCTCACAGGGATGGGAAGGGTGGGGATGGGGTGCACGCAGAGGAACTGTCCAGCATTCTCACAGGGATGGGAAGGGTGGGGATGGGGCACACACAGAGGAGCTGTCCAGCATTCTGCGGTTCTCACAGGGCACAGTCACAGTTTTTTTTTTTTTTTTTTTTGCAGTACCGGGGGTTGAATGCAGGGGCGTTTTACCTCTGCGCTATGCCCCCGGCCCTATTTTTTATACTTTATTTTGAAACTGGGTCTCATGAAGTTGCGGAGGGCCTCACTAAGTAGAGAGAGAGAGGGAGAAAGAGAGAGAGAGAGAGAGAGAGAGAGAGAGAGGAGGCTGGCCACGAACCCGGATCCTCCGGTCTCCGCCTCGTGTGCCACCAAGCCCGGCCACAGTCACAGTGTTTCTAAAGTCCAGTTTCACTAATCATGTCCTTCCAGGATGCAAAACCGTTCACAAACACAGAAGTATATTTAAAGGGAATAATACATAAAATACTTGTCAATTAGGACAATCCATGTATCTTCTTTTTTTCCACCTGGACAGGTAATTTACTATATTTCACAACTGAATTTTGCTGCTCATACCCTGAAACAGAATCACACGTATTTTAATGATTTTAATGATATGTTAGTCAGAAAAACTGAGGTATATAAAATTTGTGGTCTTTAAGATGAATAAGGAATTGTATGCTATACGTTTATTGTACTCATTAAAAATACTCCTTGCTTTTTTAAAATGAGAAAGTAGCTATCATAGTGTGACCATTAAAACAAATATATATGTGATGTATATATATATATATATATATATATATATATGTAAACATAAACACACATGTATAGTATTTAGTTCATGAGTTGGTTTGGGATTTTCTCCATGATTTTGATGTCATTTATATTTGCTCTGTGTGCGACACTTTCAATAACCCTTATTGGAAAAGCACTTGGAGCTCATTGGTTGAACGTGCAATGGGCTGTGAGTGCAGGCTCCAGAGCCTCATGATCGAGAGTCATCATAAATTTTATCTTCCCTGGCATAACTACAGAGATCATTTTTATACGGAGAGGTGGCTCTTTCATTTTGTAAACATTTTACGCTAGATGCTGCAGTAATGAATCTTAGATCGGTAGAAAAATTGGTTGCAATAATAATCTATATACCAGTCACTGTTTGAATGCATTTATAGCTTTCCCCACTTGCCCTGGCTCGAAAAAGGAAGCACTATTTGGAAATAATTCCTTTATGTGTCATCTTCTATATTTATAGTAATCAGATCATAGGAGATAAAGCCAGGCAAGCTTATTTTGGAAAAAAAAACAAGGTGGAGGTATTTATTTGAGAAATACCTTCTGATAGCCCAGATTTCAATTAACTTTTTAAAGTTAAACAGGTATTCCAGGATGGTACTGAATTTGTCAATCACAGAAAGGGAAGCTGTGTAGTTTTGGGGAAGGTTGTTTCATCCCCTACCAGCCAGAAAGAAAAGAAGTCTGAAAGGAGAAGAAGTAAGTAAATTAAACTTTGCTCAGCCTCAAGTTAACTTTTCCAATCAGAGGAAGTTCTCTGCGCGGGTGGAGAAAAAGACACTGAGGGAACCGGGAGCCGCAGCAAGAGCATCGGTGAAGAATACATCACAAATGACTAACAAATTGTAGATGAAAATTGGGTGGCTTTCAGGTGAGAGCTACTAACAGGCTGGGAGGCAGCATTTGACCTCTGTTAATGGAAGTTCTAAGGGAGGACTGCAGGTGATGAAGGGTCATTCAGCTGGATGTCAATGACTCCGAGCAGCACTCCGGGTGGGCTGCTGGGATCCTGGTGAAGGATGGTGCAGAAGGTGCATCAATCAGCAGGGCAGAAGTCAGCTCCCCGGCCGGCCTTTCTCTGCAGCAGCTCAGGAACTGCACCAAGTACAGGAAATCAGATCCTTCATTTATTTTGTGTTTTTATTAAGAGACAGCAACAAGAGCTTATATTTGTTTAGCGCATATGTTTTAAAGTATATTTGCCACATGAATTCATTATGAATATCAAAATGAAAAAAAAACTTTTCACCTTAATACATATTTTTAGGCTTAATGTAATTTAAAAACTTCACATGCAAGTCATCTGGGATTAGAACAATAATATAAACAGATCCTTTGCAAATACAGTGTTCTCTTAGGTGTAGGAAAATTTGGAGAGAATAAAAGCCATTAAGACTTTTTATGAAAGACACATTGCAGTTACATTTGTATCATTGATTACACTGTTTCTCAATTATATAGTTTTGGGGAAAAAAACACAAGTAATTAATCATGGTAGATTACACTCATTTTGTATTTGGCCAGCAGTAGCAAGTCGTTATTAAGAAGTCTGAGTTTCAATTGTTTCTCTGAATAATACTTTGTAATATCTTTTGCTTATGTGATTTCTGTAATATGCCTTAGTATATGTGATTATTTATACCTAGAATAGATTTTAAAATAGCTCTTATTCCCTTTTAAAAATTATACTTTTAAATAGACTTTTTAATATATTTGTATTCTTAATATGATGCCATTACCAGCCCTGCCATTCATCTTGTTTAATCTGAATATGCATAATTACAAACCATACCAATTACAACTACTATACCTGCATTATCAACTGGGCAAAAATTTAGCAATAAAAATATGATTAAAGTATTCAGGTAAAATAATTACTCCTAGTTTATGTAAATGACAAAAATTAAGAATTAGAAGTTATTAAAATTTTATTTCAGAGGAAAGTATTAGAGATAATACAATTCAGTATTGGTAAAGAGCCAAATTTTTATCAACAATAATTCCTCAGATTTTTTTAACAATAAGAAATAGTAATAACTTGAGATATTGGCAAGACATGCAACATTTATATGACCTTATAAGTATTGAAACAGCCCACTGACAGCAAAAGAAGAATAGTATTATGGCTTTTATAAGAATTTAATATAGTAATATCTTATCCTCTGTTGAATTCAACCGAATATAAAAAATTAAGAAGCAATTAGCCAGGTATGGTGGCATACGCCTGTCATCCAGTACTTAGGAGCCTGAGACAGGAGCATCACAGGTTCAAAGATAGCCTCAGCAACCTAGCAAGACTCTCAGCAACCTAGTAAAACCCTGTTTCAAAATAAAACATAGAAAAGGCTGGGGGTGTAGCATGGAGGTAGAATGCCCCTGGATTCCATTCCCAGTACAACACACACACAAACACACACACACACACACACACACACACACACACACACATGAAAGGAAGGAAGGAAGGAAGGAAGGTAGGAAGGAAGGAAGGAAGGAAGGAAGGAAGAAAGAAGTCATTAGTAAGAGTATTTTAGATTAAAGTGATTTTTCTCTTAGGAACCACAGACCATTGGCAATATGGCTTAAAATGACTGGATTCATAATTAAATGTCTCCATTCATGTTCATAACATTCTATGAAACAAAGTTTAGGCACACTTTTTATTGACTATGAATTTATTAAACTGTAGTCCTTTAGCTAGTGTCCTGATCTGTCCATTCTTCTTTGTTGCTTGAGGGTCTTAATGAAAGTGATTGAGTTTAGGGTTTCTAAATCACAAGAACTTTTAGCACTTACCTCATTAAATGTCACTCTTATATAGTTAATTGATTAATAAATGCAATTAGGTGTGACAGATGACTCTTCCATAGCTAAGATTTGAAGTTACATTCTCTGGGTCCTGCACCTCTAGCCTCCACCAGTGCGAAATGTCATTTGCACAACCATATCTGTCTGGTAATTAAATATAATTCAGAAAAAATGGGATATTCTGCAGTAGGCTGAACTCATCATTGTAATTTTGTATTTCTGTAACTTAATACAGTGCCTGTCACAGTAGTAGTTACTGAATACGTGTTCCTTGAATGATTGTATTTAAATTTATTAAACTGATTCTACTCAAATTTAAACAGTCAAAAGAACAGATTGAAAGTGATGGTAAAATGTTACTCACGATCTCATCAGAGAAGAAA
Source organism: Glis glis (assembly GCA_004027185.1). Lineage (NCBI taxonomy): Eukaryota > Metazoa > Chordata > Mammalia > Rodentia > Gliridae > Glis > Glis glis. The sequence continues at coordinate 45,781 of PVJS01005911.1, forward strand.
TGAGAAAAGATAGATAGGAGAATAAGGAGCAGGTGAGGAGGAGGAGGGGAGGATGAAGAGAAAGGAGCAAAGGCAGGCCCCTTGGGAGGAGTTGGACGTGTCCTTCCCTAACGAATAGGTGAAAATCCAGTGCTTTCAGGTGGTGGTCAATGGTCAAGCTAAAGCCAGGCAGTTGGAGTGTTTGATATTTTTAGAACAAGTTCAGGGCATATTTAGTGGGTGCTCAGAGGAGGACAAACTGCCTTAATTAATGAAAGGCAGTCAATAATTTTTATTTTTATTATAACTCATGATAAACAAGCAACAACATACCTTATGAAGTACTTGGATAACATTTATCCATACTTCATTCACATTCTTAGATAAGCATGCAAATCCGTGCGCACACGCATGTGTACACACACACACACATACACACACACACACACACACACACACTGAATGCCAAAGCTTATGGAGCATCTCTGTTAGTTATCAGGTCAAGAAAAATAAAATTTTGACTAGCAATTTAATTTAATTTCCGTTTCCTGATTTTTCTACCTATTTCTAGTTTTCCAGGCCCTAGAGGCACACGTTGATGCAGTGACAATTCAGAATTCCTTCCCTTTCCACCTGATTCATATCCCAGCTCTTGTTGTCAGAGCAGGCCTTCTTTGAACCTTAGTCCCAGTACTTCTGCTCTCAACTCCCTCCATACGCTTCCTTCGCACAGCAAGTATCACCTGTGTGCAGGTGAGGGCCAAGTCTACTTCTCAAATCCATTCTTCCTCTCACCTGTCCACAGTCAAAAAGCACTGGCTCTACATTTACAGACTGATGCAGGATTAAAATTAAACATTTATAAACGTAATTCATTTTTTTTAGATCGAGTCTCACTCATTTTTCTCAGCTGGTCTCAAATACCTGGGCTCTTGTGATCCTCCTGCCTCAGCCTCCTGAGTAGCTGGGACTACAGGTGTGCACCGCCACTCCCAGACTATGATTCATTTTTAATCCAAAGCTCTCATTTCCAACTTTTCTTACTTCACCACTGTAGGCATTTAGAATCAAAGTTTTGAATTATGTTTGACTCAGTTAACTCTTTTGGTATCTACTACGCCTCAACTCCTTTCATATCTACTATGCCCCTTTCTTTTATCCTTATACTCACTACTTTGTGTCTTGGTTCATAAAAACAATTTTTATTCGCATCCCTACCTCTATCAAGTATCATTCCATCTATCATGGACAACTAATTTTCCTACAGCTCTCATCAGGATAGTCAATATGATCTTCACTTTGGCACCAACTTCTTTTCTAGTCTTCAAATATATTTTAAACTCTTCGTTCAGATCATCCCATTTACTTAATTACCACATTTGTTTTCATCTCTCTCTTTCTCTCTCTCTATACATATATATGATAAATATATAGAGAAAGTGACAAATAAATATGTATATTTATTGCTCCTCATGTGTAATTATCCTGACAGCTTGGGAGGAGTCGGACATGTCCTGACACTCTTCTCCATGTTTATTAACCCTATTCGTTTTTAAAAGTCTAGCTCAAATTCCTCTGTCTATGTTCAGTTGTCTATGTTCAGCTTAGAGTTAAACCTGGAATGATGCATTTTATTTTTATACTTTTATTGGTGCATTGTAATTATACATCATAGTGAGATTCAAAGTGATACAAACATGCATGCCCACGGCACTTGGTAATTTCTCTCCACATCACACCCTACTCCTCTCTCCTCCCTCCCTGGACATGTTAGTGAGATTGACAGTATTATCTTTATGTGTAGACATAAGATATTTGAACTGTTTCCTTCCTAATCTTCCTTTTTCCCTTCCCCTCCTCACACCCCCAATCCACTTCCACTATTCTACTGGTCTCTATCCCAGATTTGCATTTTCTATATTATGATGCTTTTGACATTAGGCGGGTTGATTTCCTTGCTGAGCTCCAGCTATTATTGTATAATCAGAATTCCTTCCCTTCTTTTCTGTCTTTACACTTCCTTCAATCTCCCAAAACTTTAGGTCAAATGTGAAGCAATTTGATCTAGACTTAAGTTATATGATGTCAGAGACTGTGTCTTATTTATCTGTAGGTTGCTAGAATTTAGTATAATCTCTGGCACATCAAAGATGCTTAATGAAAATTTTTAAGATAAATGAACCAATGGATCTTCCCAGTGAAAATTTCCAGAGTACTCCCAATAAGTAATGTTTTCCCCCCTTTCTAAACATCATTCTTTTTTCACTTGTTATATGCCTCCTTTAGCTTTCCTACATATGGCTATGTAGGACTATAACAAGTTTGTGAAAAAAAAACCTGAAGGAGTTGGGGAAAAGATGCTGAAGCTTTTTAACTTTGGAAATGAATGGAGACTAAGTCTGATTCCCAACGCCCTATAAACACTGAACACACCTAAGCACTATAGTCTTTCTTTTTTTTTTTTTCTTTTTGCGGTACCGGGGATTGAACCCAGAGGCATTCTACCTCCGCGCTACACCGCCGGCCCTATTTTTTATACTTTATTTTGAAACCGGGTCTCACAAAGTTGCGGAGGGCCTCACTAAGTAGAGAGAGAGAGAGAGAGAGAGAGAGAGCGAGAGAGCTGAAGCTGGCCGCGAACCTGGATCCTCCGGTCTCCACGTCCCAAAGTACTGGGATTACAAGCATGCGCCACCACGCCCAGCACCCAGCACTATAGTCTTCATGGAGGTTGGATCAACAATTCCATGTCCACTATACTTGTACACTGGAATTGAATAATTAATAGGTAGCTGAAGCCAGGACCCACGTTTCTCACTGCCAAAGTGGGAGGTTATGGATTAGAGTTGGAGACATAGTATAAATCACATTTAGCTTAATATAGATACAAATAGGTAGATATAGAAATATTATAGATATCTGTATATACTCTAGTTAGTATACATATATACATTCTCTCTCTCTTGCCAAGAGAACTAAGAAGCAAATGTACCCCAGTAGCTGCAATCATACTTAGGGCCCAGATTTTTGCTTGCTATACCAGCCTCCAACATAAAATCCAAGGCTCTCCACAGAAATGGCTGATCTTCAGACAAGGAATATATAATGTGTTCCTGGAGCATGCTGTAGTGCCAAAAGGTAAGGAAGCGCTCAAATACATATGTACACATACATGAACATCCACATAGGAAGAAGGTATGTTAAATGACACAAGAGATTGTCCAATGGTCAAAACCGGACCAAGCTGAGCAACAAAAGAAACAATGGAATACTAGATCATATTCTATATTATAAAATAAATACCTATGATTTTATCATCTTCTAAATAAGTGCTTGAATAAGTAAGTTGTTGGGGAAGAATACACAGATATTTCCTTAGCAATTTCAAATGATTCTTGTAGATATTCTGCTCTCCAGGAGCAGGAACATAACTTTATACTCCTTACTTATGGGTCACATGTAAAAGACTTCCTTCCAAAGAATACAGTATGGAGTGAAGGAAAAATAAGATAGTAACCAACACTACCTCAGTTAGGGTTTCAAGATGTAGACATGAATAGTGATACATCATTTTGATCATATGTGTTCTTAACATCATGTGATAAAAATGGAACTTTACCTCTGTGGTCTTTCTCCCCAAATCCATAACCTCAGTCTAATCATGGAAGAACATCAAACAAATTCTAAGTGAGGCACATGCTACAAAATACCTGGCCAGCACTCCTAAAAACTACTAACATCATCCAAAGCAAAAAAATTAAATTGAGAAAATATAGACTTGAAAGTCTAAGAAGTCATGATGAGTAAATATGATGTGGTAATCTGATAGGATGCTGAAATAGAAGGACATTGCTTAGAAAGTAGGGAAATCTGAATAAAGTATGCACTTTAGTTAATAATAATATGTTGATATTGACCTATTAATTATGAAAAATGTAGCATACTTGTAAGATATTAATAATGGGGAAACTGAATGTTGGGTATGTGGGAACTCTGATCTGTTTTTGCAACATTTTCTTAAATCTAAAAATATTCTAAAGTAGAGAGATCATTAAAAAACAAACCTTAAAGATTAAAATTAATTCTTATCTCAGGAAGTCTGTGCAGTCCTGGGTTATGAGTCAGATTTTTAAATTTATGATTATCTGTTGTTGGAGAGTACTTTTGTCATTTTTTCTATGTAACCAATAGATAAAAAACACAAAAATTGCTGGGCGTGGTGGCACATGCTTGTAATCCCAGTACTTGGGAGGCTGAGACAGGAAGATTGCAGGTTCACGGCAAGCCTCAGCTACTTAGTGAGGCCCTCCACAACTTAGTGAGACCCTGTTTCAAAATAAAGAATAAAAAACAGGGCTGGGGGTGTAGCTCGGAGATAGAATGCCCCTGGGTTCAATCTCCAGTTACGCAAAAAAAAAACCCCACAAAAATTATACATATAAATGGGATACTATGTGATGTTTAATACACAAGTGCATTGTGTAATATTTAAATCAAGCTAAATATAACTATTTATGATTATTTTGTTATCAGTTATATAACAGGGAAAAATGAATATTTTGCATCCTTAATAAGAAACTCTCAAATAGTACATGTATTGCCTGGACCATTTGTGCTGTTATAACAAAATACCTTTAATTTGTAAAGAACAGAAATTGATTTCTCACTCTTCTGGAGGTGGGGAAGTCCGGGATCAAGGCGCTGGCAGGGCTGGTGTTGGTGAGGGTTGACTCTGCAAGATGGCGCCTTCTTGCCCAGTCCTCTGGGGGGGACAAATGCTGTGGCATCACATGGTGGAAGGGGTGGAAGGGAGAGGCTTGCTCCTCACTTTACAAAGCTCTAATCCCACTGAGGAGGGTGGAGCTTGACCCAAAGACCGCTTTGTTGCCTTCCTCTTGTTTTTCCCTTTGATATGGAATTCATACTCCCTGAAAACCTCATGAGCCACTTTAGTATGAGCTGCGCATCTCAGAATGCAAAAGGTTGCCGAGAGCGAGCCATTCCACCTTCTGCTCACTTGGCTTCTGTGCGAGTTTTTGTGTGCAGCCCCTTCCTTTCTGTTTCAAGGACGCATCATCGAAGGCCTATGGACTGGCTTCCTTCCTTTTTCTAGATTGCCATTGCTTTTTATTAGATTAAAAACTGGATGGGTTGCTTTCAGCCAGAGTCAACTACTTTAGGTTTGGTTGAAGATACCATCTATATTCTACCCTGCAGACTATTTCTCAGTATTACTTTTTGGTTTGAGTATGTGTTTTCATGTATTTCTGAGTTTTTGTGGCATTTTGGTAGCAAGTTGGAGAGGCTGTCATAAGTACTGCTGGCCAGATGCTGCTATGGATTGGAAAGCTCTGCTGAATGGTTTTATTGGATTATGGATGCGCTCCCTGAAATCATTCCAAAATAGTTCATAGAAGAAATCTAACTCCAAATTCACCTCCTGTATGGTTGCCAAATACTTAAAAAAAGACGAAGTTTTAAAGTTCTATCCTGCGCTTCCCCTATTTGTGAGTTGACCCTATCTTCACCTTCATACTCAGGGTTTGGCTTCTCTCCCAGACCTATTTTCCCTTTGCCAGATTGGCTTGCCATAGATCTTCACTTTTATAATCCAATCCAAGAACTATTCCATCAATCCTTGAAAGTTGCTTAGTCCGCACTTTTCCTCCAAGCCTGTCCCATTGCATATTCCCACTAGGCTATGCTTTCAGTCCACCTTATGGGGAAAAAAAAACAAAACAAAACCCCAAACAACCTGCTGAATTAAATTGGAAATGCCGTTTGCAAGGATTTAGGCCTCTCTGAGGAGTATGTGGGCGCCCTTCTCCATGCTACTTTGCCATAGCGCTAAGAACTAAAAATTAGTGAAAGGTCAGAGATGTGTAAAACTCTAATGACAACGTTTTTTTTTTAATATCTAAAGAAATTACTCTAGCAATAAATTTCTGGCATTCTACTACTTCCTTTGGCTAACTTATCTCTTTAGCACTGCTCTAAAAGAAAACCAAAAGATGATTAAAAATCATTTTAGGAAGTGTTAAGCCTTTTCTTCTTGCTGAAGAATTCTTAAGCTGCTTTGGTTGTTGTCTTTGACTATTTCAAAGTACAATTAATAGAAAAAATAATTTTAGCTTACAACTAACCACAGTATTCTTCTGCTCCCAAGGAAGAAAATTAAATTCTATATGAAATATCTTGGTAGTTAGTGTTTGTTACAAAAGATAAGGCCCCATGGAATTATCTGTAAGGTCCCTGAAAATCATGAGAAAGCTAAATTGACTGCGTAATAGCCAAACTGGACGTGTTGGGATTACGAAATTCACAAGAAGAGGACAAATCTAAAAAATCTTGAGATTGATCAAGAGTCCACAGGAAATTGAAGAACATTAAGAGAGATGCAGACTTGGGAGAAAGTGACCACACTGGCTATGGCAGAGGGAATATTATTTTTTTTTATTTATTTGTTTTGGCATTCTACCTCCAAACTATACCCCCAGCTCTTTATGTTTTTTATTTTGAAACAGGGTCTTGCTAAGATGCTGAGGTCTTACCTAAATTGCTAAGGCTGACCTTGAACCTGTGACCCTCCTGTCTCATCTTTTTGTTTTCTTTTAGTGCAGTGAAGTTATCCAAAGAAAGCTAAATTTGCTGCCTGCTAACCAAACTAGACACCAGTGTGGTGGGAGCAATTGAGTAGGGCACAGTGGGTATTGTTAGAACGTTGGCTTTTGCCCTGAGGGAGATGGGGAGCCATTTCAGGGTTCTGAGCAGAGGTGGCTGGGATATGACTTTGGTCTGACAGGGATTGATGAGCTGTTGAGAGTAGATGGTGGGCCAGTGAGGGTGGGTGGAAGCAAGACACACCAGCTCTTAAAAATTCCTTATGCTGGGCGTGCACACTTGTAATCCCAGCACTTGGGAGGCTGAGACAGGAGGATCCAGGTTCGCGGCCAGCCTCAGCTACTTAGGCCCTCCTCAACTTAGTGAGACCCTGTTTCAAAATAAAGAATAAAAAATAGGGCTGGGGTGTAGCCCAGAGGTAGAATGCCCTTGGGTTCAATCCCCGGTACCGCAAAAAAAAAAAAAAAAATCCTTACAAAATCATTTTTTGGTGTTCTCTTCTGTGAATCTCAAACTTAAGTTTTAAAAACTTAAGAGCCAGGTGTGGTGGTGCATGCCTGGAATCTCAGTACGTGGGAGGCTGAGAGAGGAAGATCTTAGGGTCAAGCTCAGCCTCAGCAATATGGCAAGACCCTAGGCAACTTAGCTAGACACTGTTTAAGAATAAAAAATAAAATAAAATAGGGTTGGAGGTGTAGTTAGGAGTTAGAAGGCCCCTAGGTTCAATCCCTAGTAAAATACACACACACACACACACACACACACACACACACTAAAATCCCAACATAAGGTGCATACAGTTTTTTTTTTTCTTTTTGCGGTACCGGGGATTGAACCCAGGGGCGTTCTACCTCCGCGCTACACCCCTGGCCCTATTTTTTATACTTTATTTTGAAACCGGCTCTCACAAAGTTGCGGAGGGCCTCACTAAGTAGAGAGAGAGAGGGCTGAGGCTGGCCGTGAACCCGGATCCTCTGGTCTCCGCCTCCCAAAGTACTGGGATTACAAGCGTGTGCCACCATGCCCGACTTTTTTCTTTCTTTATTGTATGATTCCCATTTTTTCCCTTAGGATATCTGAGAAATTACATATAATTTCTTGCTGAAAACAGACATTATAATAACAAACGATCCTTGTAAATAATTTGAAAGTGAATAGATGGTCTAAAATTATGTAAAATAAAGTTAATGTAAACTTTTTATTTGATTCAGATGAGCTACTTCAGAACACCTAATCCAGGAGAGAAAGATGGAGACAGAGAGACAGAGATAGAGAAATTATCTTTACATCTGTTTAATTTTCATTGTATCAGGTATAAGTGTATAAAATATAATTTTAGACATTTCTGGGCTATGCCATAATTTTTGTTAAAATTACCTGTTGGAGTTGAACACAGTAGTGCACACTTGTAATCCTAGCATTCAGGAGGCTGAGACAGTCTCCAAAATTAGCTGTTGGGATCAGACATTAAAACGAATTTCTTTCTTTCTTTCTTTCTTTCTTTCTTTCTTTCTTTCTTTCCTTCCTTCCTTCCTTCCTTTGTCCTTCCTTCCTTCCTTCCTTCCTTCCTTCCTTCCTTCCTTCCTTCTTTCTTTCTTTCTTTCTTTCTTTCTTTCTTTCTTTCTTTCTTTCTTTCCTGGAGATTAAACTCAGAGGCATTCTGCCTCTGAGATACACCCCTAATCCTATATTATGTTTTTTATTTTGAAACTGGTTCTCACTAAGTTACCCCCACTGGCCTGGAACCTGTGATCCTCTGGTTTTCATCTCCCAAATACTGGCACCATTGTGCCAGCTTTTTCAGTAAATTTGAGGTGAGCAAAACATATGTTCTTTTACTGTATTTGATAAAACTATTTGTCCTTAAGATTTCCAACAGCCAAATAATTTTGGAAAAAATCTCAAGTTGTGCACTGTTGCCTTATCAAGTAACATCATAAATTCTCTCATTTTCCTTTGCCTTAACAAATCAGTATCAAATGCATTTCCTAGGCATTAAAGAAAATATTAATATATCAAAGACTAAAACTATCTCCCAAGTGATAATATTACATATGGAGTAACTCAGTATAATCCTGATTTCAATATTAAACTAATCATTGTGATGGTAATAAATAGAAATAGGCTATGAATTAACTGAAACTTGTTTTTGAATATTCAATGCCATAGAAATGTCTGTTTATTATTGAATTTTTTTGATATCAACTTTTTTGACAAGATATATTTGAGTTGCTACTTAACTGTGAATTAACACTATTTTTGGTTACAGACTGACTTGGGAAAGCAAATACTTCTGTGTTCTACTTTCAAATGCAATACATCAAAATCAGGGATGTTATGACAGAAAAAAGAAATCTTGTTCAAGTCCCGTCAGCATCAGTTCATTCCTTCATTTGTAGGAGAGCTTGAGGAATATTTAGTAAAATGCTGACAAGTGGACTTCAGAGAAATCTAATTAGTAATTTCTTTTTTTTCTTCCTGGGAGGTAGAGAAGGGAAGGTAATTATAGAAACTCAAAGTTTAGTCCTCAAATTAAAGCCCAACTTAAATATAGTTTAAAGCCTTTATCCTTTTTAAGCTCACCTCTCTGACTGCGTTTTGATTTTGTGGTGGTTCATCCATATTCATGTACCTAATGCCAAGCACCCTGGAAAGGTAAGAATGAATCCTTTGCCTTTGACACATCAGCAGAGGATGATGGTACAAAGCGTGTCTTTCAACACGCATCTGCATGGACTCCGGGTCTGAGAGAATGATATATACTTCTACTTTATGCCTGCAAGATTCAAAAGGCCTTTTCAAATATTCATGTCTTTTTTTTTCCTTTTCATTCTCTATCGGTATGTGTTATGTGATGAGAAGAATGTCAAAGTCTCTGGAGTTTTATTTTAAGTTTTATTCTTGCCCGAGGGGGGAAATATATTGAAAGTTTGCTGGTCAAGCTGTTCACATTTTCTCATAACATGTCTAATAATTGCAAAGCAGTTTGTCCAAATAATTTAGTCAGGCCTTGCGTAGTTACCATGATAGACTCTGAGGGGAATTACTGGGCGATGCCTGACAATCCACTGGTAACACCTGGGGATAACAGGCCCTTGTGTTTCCTCTTATAAGCACAGGGAAGTTAAAAGAGGCACAGAGATGAGGGAATTTTTTTTTTCCTTTGGCTGAATTTTGATCACTCTTCCCTGATCTTGTTTCAACTTGGGTCATAACTTCCTCATGTATGATGCATCAAGTTAATAGGACTAGTATGGCCCTAGGCACGATCGCCATTTCCCATGTTACAGCCGTCACAGGGAGCTGCTGATTAGAAACTTGCTAACACACTGCCTCTCCCCACTGCACTTAACCTTGGGGTGAAAGGGCAATGTATTAGTAGTTTTGTTACTATACTCACTAGTCATTGCAGCTCTTGTTTTTCTTTTTTCTTTTCAATGGTTTTGAAAAGTTAAACGATACCTTCACGGAACATACCACTTCGTGTTCGATTCTTCCATCAGATTTCTGGATCCATTTTTAAACGAATTTGTTTTTAATTTTCACCAGTTTCTGAGCCTCACCTTTCTCCATATCAGCCAGGAGGAAAAACGAAAAGAAGAAGAAGAAAATCACCAGCTGGTGGGAAAGTCATTTGGAGGATGTTAGCCAATTAACCTTTACATAATAATTATGAATTAATAACTTTTTTCTCCTCAATAAAATACATGTATTTAGTTAGCTTCAGGGAAAATAGAAGAGGAGAGAGAAATAAAATCACAGTAAAGTGATTCATCATATTATAATAAAACAGAGTTGTGGCTTCAAGGACCTATAGTCTTTAAAAACTACCCAACATAAAAGGAAAACGGGAATTAAAACTATAATTAACAAGTACTAAACACATAAGCTTCGTTTTGAGTGAAGTAAATAATTTGTCAACCTTTTTTTTCACAATGGGCAACAACCATACTGGGATATAACATGTGTTAGAAAAAATGATTAAAAATGATCTAAACCAGTGCACTAAAATTTTATACAAGTCATCACTATCAACATGGAAAGAGTATTCATTGGGAATAGCAATAATAACCACTTATGCAAAAATATCTTTTGACATGCTACAAAAACATAACCTCTGGGTACACATTCTCTCTTTTAGGTTTTCAGTGGGAATTGTGCCTAAGTGATTAGGGCAGGATTCGGTCCAATAAATAAACTGAAAATTTTGTAACAAGTGGTAGAGTAATACATATTAATTCCGAACAGATTGACACTGTAATTTGGGATGAAAACCATAATGATTACAGAACACAGTCAGTGTAAGTCAGGTCTGATGGACTGGAACAGATGTGTCCACCTGTTCCAGACCCAGCTCTGGATCGCCTGGGACGCATAATGTGACTGAGGCCCGTTAACATTCGCTATCTGCAAAGGTACACAGGTTGGGAAAGAGGAGAAATACTGAATCCAGGATCATCCTTATGTTCTATGTAACTACTGAGGTCAGAAAGAGCTAAGTTAGCACACTACCGGCCAAAATTAAAGAGAATGTCTGGAGGAGATGCAAACATTGTTACATGCCTTTCAGTGCAGATAATTTGGAAAGCTCATGAAGGGCATTTCAAGGGCAAGAGTGTGGGATAGATTAAAAGAATTTTCATTTTCCTAAAGTCAATAAATTCAGTGTAAATGAACTCAATCTGAGGTTTTTTTCGTCCTAAAGTGAAAGAAGGAAGATGGAAAGAGAATCCAATATTGCAGCATTCATGCCTAGAGGCATGCCTGTATCCAAACCCAAGTAAGATAAGGGCTGGTGAATATTTATCCTTTGAATTCGCAGAGATATCATTTTTTTTATAGGATTCCACCCAAGTCTGAAGATTATACTGTAATTCATTAGGCAGTGATTTTATATATACTTAAGGGAGAACACAATATCTCTACTATCATAATAAATATTTTTGTTACCTGAAAAGCTTAATGTCTGGTCATAAATATTGGTCATTTTAAAGGTTGGTTACTATAGATGTTACTGTTAAGGTATTTTTTTCCTGTCTGTGCTCATCAAACTTTTTAATTTAAATTTATTAACAACTTGTATGTGTGTATTTATTCTCCCTTTCCTCTCATTTCTGTCACCCTCTGGGTATTTAACCCATCCCTATCCTATAGAGTCTCTGTAAGTTTAAGAATAAAATGTAATTTTATTTTTCTGTATGTATATAAACCAGTATTCTAAGATCATGTATAATCTTCAGATGTATTTGTTAGAGATTGTGTGTGTGTGTGTGTGTGTGTGTGTGTGTGTGTGTGTTTACCAGTAATTGAGCCCAGGGACATTCTACCTCCCAGCTACATCCCCAGCCCTATGTTATTTATTTATTTATTTATTTATTTATTTATTTGCAGTACTGGGGATTGAACCCAGGGGCTTTCTACCTCCGAGCTACATCCCCGGCCCTATTTTTTATACTTTATTTTGAAACAGGCCCTATTTTTTATACTTCATTTTGAAACTGGGTCTCACGAAGTTGCAGAGGCCTCACTAAGTAGCTGAGGCTGGCCGCGAACCCGGATCCTCCGGTCTCTGCGTCCCAAATACTGGGATTACAAGCGTGTGCCACTACGCCCAGCTGTTATTTTTTATTTTGAAACAGGTTCTCACTAAGTTGCTGAGTGCCTTGCTGAATTGCTGAAGCTAGCCGTGAACCTCTGATCCTCCTGTTTTAGCCTCCCAAGTACTGGGATTACAGGTGTGCACCACCACACCCAGTTGTTGGAGATGTTTTGTATTAAGAAATTTATTTTCTTTTTAGTATAAAAATAATCCCTGGAAATTGGGTTATCAAATTTCATAATGTGAAAGATACAAGTCAATTTAGAATACTGAAGATATATTCTTGGCAAAGAGTTATCAACTGAGTAAAAAGTTATCAGAAACATCCAAGAGCTTTTAAAAATTTATATTCTCTGTATGCTCTTTCCTAAACAATGAAGAACTAGGGAAAAGTCTTTTCAATGATTCATAACCATATTTGACAGAACTTTTAACAGTCCAAAGATCCCAGTGGCTAAATGGCAGTATAGGCGTTTAAAGAGAATACTTTGGCAGATGTCTTACATTCAGGGCATATATAAAATTTGATGGGTTTAAATAAGAAAAGACAACTACATAAATAGATGAGACATATACAAGTGTTTCATTTGGAAGAACAACAGAATGGCTGATATCAGGGTAATTAAGTATTGGCTAGATATCTTTGCTTTAAGGTCAAAAAATGGAAAGTGTTCAGAAAAATTGAGTGTCATACATTTCTGCACATAGTACATTTTGCTTTATAATAAGTATTATTTGCTGGACGTGGTGGCACACGCTTGTAATCCCAGTACTTGGGAGGCGTAGACTGGAGGATCGGGGTTTGCAGCCAGCCTCAGCTACTTCGTGAGGTCCTCCGTGACTTAGTGAGACCCGGTTTCAAAATAAAGAAACACACTCTAGCACATGATGTACATACACAAACTTATAAGACTCAATCACTATCTGAAACATGAAAGGAAGGGAAAGGGGAGGGAATAGGGTGGAATTGGAGGGAGGGCTAAATGAGCAATGTGTGCATGTATGATGTTGATACCCTGACATATATCAAAATGTATAATTACAATGCACCAATAAATGAACATAAAAAAATAAATAAAGAATCAAAAATAGGGCTGGGGGTGTAGCTCAGAGGTAGAACGCCCCTGTGTTCAATCCCTGGTACCACAAAAAATAAGTACTATTATCTTATTTTTATAATATTCAAAGGTTAATTATGTAGAAATAAATGCTAAAATTCATGATCTAAAGATTATAATACTATAAAATTATACAAGTAGCAGCGTAGTATAGTGGAAGAGGAGTAAGAATTCCTTTTTTTGGTTTTAATCAGTAGTGTTCATTTTTTTTCTATACATTAGATGGGAAGCTTTTAAATAATAGTATCTTGGTTCCTCACTACCCTTCTCTGGAATTATGATATAATTGACCTGAGGTGGACCACATACTGAATTTTTTTTTTGTGTGTGGCACTGGGGATTGAAGCCAGGGGCATTCTACCTCTGAGTTATACCCCCAGCCCTATTTAATTTTTTATTTGGAAACAGAGTCTCACTAAGTTGTTAAGGGCATCACGAAGTTGCTGAGACTGGCCTAGAACCTGTGATCCTCCTGTCTCATTCTCCCAAGTACTGGGATTACAGGTATGCATCACCATGCCTGGCTCAGATATTGAATTTTTAGGACTTCTCCAGGTCATATATTGTGAAGTCAGGGTAGAGAAACACTAATCTTGATTTGTTTTAAGAGTGGGCTAATTGGAGTCATCTCTTCTTATATCAATGAGTTCTTTTTTTTTTTTTGCGGTGCCGGGGATTGAACGCAGGGGCATTCTACCTCCGCGCTACGCCCCCGGCCCTATTTTTTATACTTTATTTTGAGACCGGGTCTCACGAAGTTGTGGAGGGCCTCACTAAGTAGAGAGAGAGAGAGAGAGACAGGGAGAGAGAGAGAGAGAGCGTGCGCACACGCACGCACGCGCGTGAGCGAGCTGAGGCTGGCCACGAACCCGGATCCTCCGGTCTCCGCCTCCCAAAGTACTGGGATTACAAGCGTGTGCCACCAAGCCCGGCTTCAATGAGTTCTTATGAGAAAAAATAGTAAGTAAAATACTATCTTCACAAATATGATGTAACATTGTGTGGTTGTCAATGAGGTTGTAATCTACTGAAGACATATTGACTAATTAAGGATTCAAATAGAGGTTTGTAAATTTTCTGAAGGGATCATGTAACCAAATCTAGGGGGTGTCAAGAAATGCTTCTTGGGGGGAAAGAAACTGCAAACCTTTAGAATGAAACATAGGTAGACTTTCAAGATTAAAATGTGTAGTAGTATATACTAGTACTTTATTCCTTTTTATGGCCAAATAATATTCCATGGTATGGCCATGAAGAGCATGCATTATATGGTTCCACTGATATGAAATGCCCAAAATGTGCAAATCTGGTGAGACAGAGGTTGATTAGTGCTCACTGGGACTGAGTTGGAGGGAGAATGAGAAGATTGGTGGATGAGAGCTAAAGGACACAGTTTCACTCAGTGGCAGTGAAAATACGTTAAAATTAACTGTAGCAAAGGTCAAATTTATTGATGAATATATTTAATTATACAGTTTATACAGTTGAATTGTATGGCATGTGAAATATGTATTTTTGGTACTAATAAAGTTATTTTAAAAACCAAGTAGGCTTTCAAAGGCAAAGGTGAGAGCATTTTATCCAGAGGGAGAGATGGTGGAGAGCGTGGAGAATTTGGTAAATGGTAAGGAGCCGAGGTTGACTGGCACATGAGGTTCAGGGACTGGTCCCAGAGTGGTTGTAAGTCAATAGAGAATAAGATAGGAGAGATCAAGAGATGTGATAACCCTCTAAATAGTTTTAGTCATAGCAAATATATATAACATCAAATTTACCACTGTCGCCATTTTTAGATGTCTATTTAAATAGTGTTAAATATATTTACTTTATTGGACAACTAATCTCCAGCACTTTTTCATCTTGCAAAACTGAAACTCTATATTCATTAAACAACAATGTCCCATTTCCCCTTCCCCCTCCCCCCGGGAAGTGCGGTGACAAGGTATCATCAAATAAATATATCAATAAGTAGACAGAAATTATTAAAATAACTAAAAGAAAATTTTGAAATTGAAAACTCTAATAACAGTAAAAAATCACATGATGGATTTAACAATAGATTTGAGATAGCAAAAGAAAGACTCAGTGCAGTTGAAGATGAATAGAGATTATGCAGGTTGAATTACAGAGAGAAGAAAGAATGAAAAACTATTAACTCTATTCAGAGAAATGTGTTTGCCTAGGACTGGGCCACACTGTTAAGGGAATCCACATACGTGTAATAAGAGTAACAAAAGAGAATGAGAGAGAAAGAGACAAAAAATATTCAAAGAAGTAACCATTAAAAACTCCCCAAATATGCTGGGCATGATGGTACACACCTGTAATCCCAGTACTTGGGAGGCTGAGACAGGAGGAGGCCAGCCTCAGCAATTTAGGAAGACCCTCAGCAACTTAGTAAGACTCTGTTTCAAAATAAAAAAATAAAAAGAGCTGGGGATGTAGCCTGGAGGTAGAATGCTCCTCAGTTTAGTCCCCAGTACCAAAACAAAACAAAACTCCCCCAAAAGTGATGGCAATTATTAATCTACACACCTAAGAAGTTAAATAACTCCAAGTAGAATAAACACAAAGAAGTCTATATCTTGATACATTGTAGTAAAAATGTTGAAAGGCAAAGAGAGAAAAAAAAGAATATTTTTAAAGCTGTAAGAGAAAAATAACTCATTATGTACACAAGAAAAATCACAGTAAGATTTATAGTTGACTTATCAAAGCAAAGGAGGCCAGAGGACAATAAGATTAATACAAAGTGCTGTGAATAGAAAATCAAGAATCTCATATCAGGAAAACCATCTTTCAAAAATGAAAGTGAGCCGGGCGTGGTGGCGCACGCTTGTAATCCCAGTACTTTGGGAGGCGGAGACTGGAGGATCCAGGATCGCTGCCAGCCTCATCTTTCTCTCTCTCTCTCTCTCTCTCTCTCTCTCTCCCTGTGTCTCTCTCTCTCTCTCTCTCTCTCTCTCTCTCTCTCTCTCTCTCCTTAGTGAG